>PISX010021808.1:0-32912 GCA_004024625.1 Mellivora capensis
TTGCATTCCCACCAACAGTGTAGGAGGGTTCCCCTTTCTCCACATCCTCGCCAGCATCTGTCATTTCCTGACTTGTTAATTTTAGCCATTCTGACTGGTGTGAGGTGATATCTCATTGTGGTTTTGATTTGTATTTCCCTGATGCCGAGTGATGTGGAGCACTTTTTCATGTGTCTGTTGGCCATCTGGATGTCTTCTTATTCTTTATACAGTAACTTACTATATATATATGTCCAGATAGTTTCATGATCTGTAGTTCAAACACTTCTTGTGGTGTCAGATCTCCCACTTCAAGTAGGTTTATCTTTTCTGTGCTCAGCAAACTGGAAGCTAGCCAGGATGTCTTCTCGCTAACAGTGTTTAAGTGTTAAGTTTTAATCATCATAACATCTATTCATTATTAAATTATGCAAGACATTTCAGAACAGTGCAAGGGAAATCTGGTGACCTGAGTTATATTTGTGGTTATGACACTAACTATTTGAGACTGAGCACATCGTGCAACATTACTCTTGAAACAGTTTCCATATCCGTCAGATTAAATTATGGGTGAAAAAATTTATTTCTGCAGCTCAGTTCAAAAGTCTTTGATCATACGTTTGCTGCTACGGTCAGGGCCAACTTCCCCATTAGGCAGAATATGTACAGAACTTAGGGTTACCAGTACTTTTAGGGGAGGGACCCATCAAAATGGGTTCATTTCTTTTAAAATCAGAGGTAAAAATTGAACTTTTAGGTCAAAGACAATGCTTTAATAGGTAATATTAATATATGTGTCTTTATATGAATGCCATTATAAAATATATTTGTTATTATTATTTTATTGAGGAAAAAGTCCACAAAGGTAAACTACATCAGGCCCATGAAAGTCATAATAAAGCAGAGAGTGGGATTCTTGCCTCACAGGGTTGAAGAATGAATCTCACAGACAAAGGAGAGTGAGGAAAGGGATGTGAATTTTATTAAGCTAGGATACAGAAGAAGCTCTCCAGAGTGAGAAGAGGTCTCAACAGAGTTGCCAGCATGGGCCTCCACTGATGGTCTTTTATTTAGAACTGACCAGGGAGCTTGTGGCCTTAACAATCTTGTGACAACTTGGTTTGAGTAAGGACTGGTGATAACATATTCAATGCTTTACTCCCTTTTTAGAGTCTGGTAATTCTTTATTGGTCACAAGTGACTGTTATAACAAGAGCCCAGCTAAGGCAGCGTGGTCTGGTTTGTTCCCTTATCTCTGGTTTCCTCACACCTCTGCATTTTTTTGGTATTTCTGTGAGCCTGATCCCTTAGCCTCCTACCTATCGCTCCCTACTAAGTCCTGCCTATCTCTTAGTCAGTGAGACCCTTCAGATGTATATCAGTGGGTCATATACTTTGGGGATGATTCCCAACATGTATCTTGGGGTGGGAGTGGGGGTAGAAATAAAGGTTTCCAAATAAAATTTTATCTTTTAGAGTAGACTTACAGGATCCTGGGGATCAGGCTAAGATTGCCTTTTGCCCTTAACAAAGAGTCAGTTAAGTCCCTAGGGCAGTGTCACTCTGCCTATTTCAAGGACTTGTCAATGGGTGATAAATTATAAGGAAATTTTATTTTATTTACAGTCCTTCTACCTTTGTTTCCCACATCAGTATGAATGGATGAATGATGTTAGGGCTCCAGGAAATTGAGTCTATGGGTCTCTGGAAGTTAGACTATTGATAAGATTGATTTTTTTTTTTCTTCAGTAAATCACTAAGACATTTGTAAACTGAGGGACACTCCTGTCCTGCAGGACTATATTCCCTATAATTTATCCATTTGTTTTCCCTTCCCTCAGCTTTAGCTCAGGCAGGAGTGCCCGAGGAGTGTCACACATTCCCCACTTGGGGGCTAGGGGGAGATTGTGGGGTGCCAGCTTGTGCTCTGTCCTCAGCTTGCCTTTTGCTTCCTCCTTGATAAGACAGACCTGACTGAGAGAGAATTGTGGTTGGAGAATCAGATGACTTGGACTCTGCATCATAACAGGCCTGGACCTAAATTTGGGTTTGAGCTTAGGCCTCTGAAGAATTGTGTCATAAAATCAGAGTGAAGTGTTCCATTTTGTCCATGCATGTCCTTCTTGCCCCGCCCCCCCGAGCTTTGCACATTGTTTTTCCTGTTTGTGACCCATTATGTATTCATGGCCCATTATTCCAATTCATGGGACACCAGTCCACCCCACTGGGTTGCCAGAACTCGGTTTAATGACCATGCTGGTTTGCATACATCATGCACACATGTATGCACAGTGACACTGTTTCCTCTTCCCTATGTGTCATGTAGGACGTGATTTTCTGAAGAAAGCTTTCTCAGACCATCCATGTTTGGATTTGGTGCTCATCAACACTTAGTTCTTAGACGGTGAGAGTTGTTTCAGCTTTGTTCACATTTGACAGCTTCCATACGGCAAAATGTATGGCGCACAGAAAATGCTCCATAAACATTGCTGAGAGAACAGTTCTGAACCTCAGTGACCCCATCTACATAGTGAAAATTCTGAGCACGCTCCACTGAGATTGTGAAAAACAAGACAAAACAATCCACACACAACTATTGGTACAACTAGCATATTGGGGTGCTCATTATAATCTGGCTTAATTTGAACTATTAAAGTAAACTATTAAAGTATTAAATTATTTAAAATATTAAACTATTAAAGTATCTACAAAACTCATGCAATGTTTTAGAGTCTAGATTCTATATTTAAGCATTGATATTTTAAAGATTTACAAATATGAATAAAAAATAGAAAATAAAGAAATAAACCGTATATTGTCTTTTTAATTCAGTTGAAAACCATGATGAAAGTACTATTTAACATCGAGCCAGGCATTATGAAAAATAGAAAATACATTACAGACTAGTCCTTTCTGCCCTCAAGAAGATGAAATTAAACACAATGCTATTCCAATTTTATATTTCAGCTACAGATGCATAATTTAGGAGTTAATCCTTTTTTATGTAATGGGCCTCCACATAGAGATAAGATAGGCTATCTACAAATGGGCTTTTTAGTATTGTGCAAATATTGAAGCATAATTAGAATTAAAAATTAGTGCTGATAAAATTGTCTGCTGCTTTTATTTAAGCCTGACCGTCTCATAAATGCATGCCAAAAAAGATCTGTCTTATGATTACTGTGCTTATCCACATGTAATAACTATATTTATAAATGAAGTAGATATTTTATGACCGATAATGTATCTCCACATTTGTACTTTTGACTAATTTTACAAGTTAATGTCATTTCTTTTTGCACTTTTAGGTTGAACAGCAAGAACACAGTTTTCTATTTTTTGACCCCAATTTCATGCCTATGCTATAAATTCACATAGTAGAACACACTAAAGTGCGTAGTGATTGTTTGTATGTTATTTATTAGTATATGCACAGGTCTTCACATAAATAACTTCAAAAGGAAGTTATCTTTAAGTGTTTTTTTTTTTCTTCTAGCTATGGAAATTTTTACTTGATGTCCTACAAAGAATGCATTAAATGAGGAATCATGCCCTCTCTTGGGAAAGAATTCCTGACAAAACTCTCAAGCCCTCTCTCCCCATCTCTTCATTTATTGCTTTTCAGAAGCAGTTCAAGTCCTGGATCAAAGAAAACTGGGTACCAGATGGCTTTTCTTCTAACATCTTTAAGTCACCCTGAGAGCATTCTTGCTACCAATTTCCACATAGCGAAATAAATCTTAGCTACAATAGAATGAGACTTCCAGGAAGCAGCAGGTGTAATGTCACAGCTGTATTGGCACTGGTAACTTGAGCGAAGATCACGTTACCTCTGGGACTGTCACTTGCTACTGAAGTTAAAAAGGCTGCAGAGAGCGAAGCAAGAACTCTTGGGTGCTTTTTTTTTTTTTTCTTTTAGCTTATTAGCGGGAACCTTAGAGAAAACCGCCACACAAACTTATGTGTCTCACTTAACAATGCTCTCTTGCCTCCTGCCACGTGCTCTATCCACACACTGCCCTAAATTTATGTGCATCCTATTGGTTTTGCTAATTATCATGTTAAAATGTTAGCACGTAGTAGAGTGGAGAAGTGTATTGCTGGTTTGTGTGCAGGTCACATTCCTGGGGAATAAAATTAATTTCAAATGGTTTTGCTTGAAGGGGAATTTTAATCTGAGGAGAATAGCAAGGATCAGAGCTTCTTGGAATTCTGTCTGCATTGGTAACAATCCTAGCAATGTTTGATAACTTATCTGATACTAGCAAACCTTTGTGTTACGTATTTCATTCAAAAAGGATATATTGATTTCCAATTCGACTAATGTTTTGTCTGAATTTCTGTGATGTTACGTATAAATAGGATGTGAGCATAAAATGCCATAAAGGGCCCTTGACACGTTGTTGTGTTTTTTTTTTTTTAGAAAAAAGAAACCAAGTTTCCTTCTCACTGAAATGTTTTTGAAAGAATAATAATATTCAGTCCAATTCCAAAAATGTTTAATACTTTGTGCAGTCCCTTTATTTTAACTTGTGATTCAAGACATGAGACCCTGTTTTAAACTTATAGTCTAAACAGAGATACACATGCAGACACATACTTAAGATAGAGTGATAAATATTCAACGTAGAATTATGCATTTCCTGTGACATTAGAGCACAGTAGGTAATGTGTAATGAACTCTTGGAAAATATGATCAAGCATATGGACTCCTATTATTTGAGTCCTTAGTGTAGTGCTTTGATTCAATTATCTCACATACTGCTTTATACTAGATGCATAAAACGGTATCAGCTGCATAAAAAGGAAATATTTAGTATGCCCTGGCTCATTTAAATTGTATAAACACACCTGAAAAATGTTCCTTTAGTTCTCGATCTTGAAATGTCATTAGGCTGTATCGGTGCTATGAAACTCTAAAAGGATTAAAATTGTTCATCCATAGAGGTTTGGATTTGGTGTTAATAATCTTTAGGATTTTCTATTATGATTATAAATGACAAAATTAAAGAAAAATTTATAAGCTAGTACATTAAGATCTTAATCAACATAATCAACTGACTGAAGAATGACTAATTCCTTTTATTAGCCAAGGATGGATTACAGCTTAATTGATCATCTGTGATGTGTGGAGACCTAATTAATAATTGAGATGTGTCAAAATGTCTATTATACTATATTCTGTTATCTGCCATTCTTGGCTTACTATTTATAAATAAAATTAGCATATTTCAGAGAAAACAATGGTTTTGATAAATATTTCAGAAGAATAATGCAAACTCCCTGGTTGTAAAAATGAAATAAAATTCAGACAAAGATTTGAAAGTGTACATTTAAAGGAAAACAGTTTGTAGTATGAGCAGATTAATTACTGTAGTGCGCTGACTTGAATCAAACAGTTTCTTCTAATTAAAAAAGAATCTGGAAAAAAGCTGATTATTTGGAAATAATAATGATCTTCCTGTAGTCACCTTATATTGTATTTTCCCATCATTGTAACATGCCACATTAAACAGGAAAAAGTCATGAGCATGTTCTGAAGATGATTTAGGTTTAGAGAGGTCTTTGGGTTTTTCTGTTCAAAGTGTGTGGTCCAGCCTCATTGGCATTACTGGGGAGCTTGTTAGAAATACAGAATCTTGTGGTCCACCCAAACTTACCAAATGAGAACACTGACATCTAACCAGAGCCCTAGGAGATGTGAATTTGCATTAAATGTTGCCAAGCACTGATCTAAAAGGATGACAGGAATGCGGAATGCTAAGAGATGGTTCAAAAATTTTTAAACTTCATGTGATATTCATACTAAGTGATTTTTGAGATTAAAATAAGGTACTGTGGTGTTGAAAAGATTTCTTGAAAATAATTTTGTTAACTGGAAATGAATATAGAATTTCATTAATTTTTAACTTTTTCTTATCAGGAAATAGTTTAACTGTTGTCTCAACCCACTTAATTCCTTCTAATTATAATTCTGTTTACAATTTCAAACAAGTATAACTCCCTTAATTATATTTTCATATTCTAAAATTTAGCTTTGATTTTTCACCATAAGTAATCTAACCTGTTCAGTAAAACTCTTATATTTATTGCTTAATTCAAGAATGTTCAGTTATGCATGTAACAATTCACTAGTTGAGGGAAATTCAACAGAATATAAATATCTAGACATGATTCAGAATTATGTATTAGTGAGGGAATAGTTTATATATGTAAAAAGTTACATGTCAGACTTTAAATGAAATAAACAATTGGAAATAATGTAATATATATATTTTTAAAATATCACCTGGTCCCAGACATTACAATGAACTATAAAGTTCAGATGTTATCTTCTCGGTAGTTAGACATGTTAAAAATTTTTAATTGATTTGGGTCTTGGTGAAGTGGGTTTTGGAAAATTAATTTAGCTAACACCCTGTAGGATATATTACAAAGTAAAAAAGATGAAGGTTAAGGAAATCTGTTAGTTTGATAGTATACACTTTTTGCATGAAATAATGATGATTTAAATAGTGTGTTGGCACAGGGTGCCTGGGTGGCTCAGTGGGTTAAGCCTCTGCCTTAGGCTCAGGTCATGATCTCAGGGTCCTGGGACTGAAGCCTGCGGGAGCCTACTTCCCTCGCCCACCCCTCTCTCTGCCTGCCTCTCTGCCTACTTGAGATTTCTCTCTGTGTCAAATAAATAAATAAATAAAATCTTTAAAAAACTATATAAATAGTGTGCTGGCACGTAGTATGGGGGTGGGAAGAGCTGACAGCCAGGAAGAAAAAAAACAAAAGCAAGAGTCTATATTGACAGACCATATTGGAGATGTACTTGATTTAATGAAAGTGTCAAAGATGCTCTGTATTTTGAGTCAGGTTAGTGGAAGAGTAATTATTTGTGGCATCTATAATGAAGGAGCAACATTTTGAAAATGCTAATAACTGGGCTTGTAGCTACAAAGAACATACCTAGGAAGAATTAACATTGGACAAATTAACTGTTGGTTTGTTTCTTATAATTTCCTATTTTTATTTTGTGTGTGTGTTTATAAGTTGTTCTTTTTCTTTTCTTACAGTATTTTTAGGTTTCTAAGAAATTTTAGAGGAAGGTACAGAGATTCCTCAAATACCCACTGCCACCACACATTCATAGTCTCTCCCATTATCAACATCATTTACCCGAAAGTTTTTTTTGTTTGTTTTGTTTTGTTTTGTTTTTTTACCAAGGATGTCCTTGGACATTCAACCATGCCCAATCTACTAACGAGCCTATCAAAGACCTTTTTCATTTACAGTACAGTGTTTTTTACCTCTTGCATTTCATTTTAGTTCTTAGGATTTCTATCTCTCTGCTTACATTGTCCATCTGTTCTTATATACTATCTACTTCATGCATCAGAACACCTAACATATTAATCATAGTTGCTTTAAATTCCAACTCTGGTAATTCCAACAGTCCTGCCGTGTCTGATTCTGATGCTTGCTATGTCTCTTCAGTTTGTGATTCTTTGCCTTTTTGTATGCTTTATAATTATTTCTTTAAATAACTGGACACATACGGGAAATGGAACCGCTATAAATAGTCCTATAGTAATGTGATGTATAGTAATGTGATGGGTTACATGTGGGGAAGCCCACTATAACCTGTGGTTAGTGAGCCTGTGAGCCTATGCCCTTGGATTGTGAACTTCACAAACATTTCTCATTATTTTCCTTCTGTAGGTGAAACGTGATGACTAGATAGAACTGAACCATATATTTCCCTTCCCCCAGGTCAATTAGGCTTTGATAATACTCCAGTAAATTAGGCTCTGGTTAACTAGTTTCCTCTGAGGGAGGGCAGACCTTGCTAGGAAAAGAATGACCTAGGCATTTCAAAATGTTTTCTATGCCTCCAGTTGAAAACATTGGGGATTTTTCTCAGATTTTACTGTAGGAACCTGGTGAGCGGCTGCAGATAAATCTCATAATATTGAGGAGGCCTGGCCCCATCACTGGATGGGCCTGGAGGTTTTCATTTTCAGAGTTGTGTGCAGTAAGCCTCCAGTAATTTGTCAGTTACAGTTCAGGTTTCCTGTATAATTACTGGTTCCAAAATGGTTTCTGCTCTTGAGTCTTTGCTGCTAAGTCTTGTTTCCTTTACTCATCTGTCTGTCTCTCTAATCTCAGGAGTACGAGTTTGCCCAGAGTCCTCCTGTGGATCTCATGGATCCAGAAGAGTTGATTTTTCAGTCTGTTCAGCTTTGTGTTGTTACATTGGAGCGGTAACTTCAGGCTCCTTACTTGTGGAACAAAAAAGATTATACTTTTTGATTGCTAAGTAACATTCTTTTGTACGGAAATGCTATAATTTGCTTATCCCTTCACCTGTAATGTTTGGTTTGTTTCCAGGTTTTTTGCTATTATCTATAAATTTCTATATACCTTCATAAACAACGTTTTAAAGATTTATTTATTTATTTGAGAGGGGGAGGGGCACAGGGAGAGAATATTTGAGGGGACTCCCCACTGAGCTTGGAGCCCAACCTGGGGTGGGGGTGGGGGTTAGATCTCACAACCCATGAGGTCATGACCTGAACCAAAACCAAAAGTCAGACACTCAACTGACATGAGCCACCCAGGTTTTCATTCCTCTTTTATAAATATCTGGGAGCAGACCAGATTATATTGTAGATGTATTTTTATGATTTTTAGCATCTGCCAATTCTATCCCTGCTGTAACAACTTAGCACAAACTGAGTGGCTTACCCCAACATAGATTTATCTATTGTATATCTAGAGGTCAAAGTCTAAAGTTAAGTTGTCCAAGGGGCTATCTCCATCTGGAGGCTCTTAGGAGAATCCACAGGTTTCTTTTTTTTAGCTTCTAGGCTTCCTGCATTCTGGCTACTGCCCTCTTGCTCAAGACACTCTAACCTCATCTTTGATCTTACCTCCTGCTCTTGACCCTGATCCTCCTGCCTTCCTCTTACAAGGATCCTTATGATTACAGTGATCCCACCTGAATAATCAGAGGACTCTGCTGAATGTCTACAACCTTGCAGTTACTACCATCTGCAAAGTCCCTTTCACCTTACAAAGTAATATATTCAAGGGTTCCACAGGTTCCAGGGATTAGAATGTGAATATCTTTGAGGTGCCATTATTCAACCTACTACTTTGTCTGCCAAGGACATTGTACTATTTTACATTCCCATAGTAGTGTAGAATAGTTCTACTTTCTCCACATCCTCACTGACACTTGTTAATAGTTAATCATTTTAACTTGCTTTTCTTAAATAATGAACAATGTTGGATATGTTTTCATATACTTTTTGCTTTCTATATTTTTAGGTTAAGTATCAGTTCAGCTTTTTTCCCCATTTATTTATTGGGCTTTGTGCTTTTATTCTTGGATTTTGAGCATTCTTTGTATATTCTAGATATGCCTATAATCAATTATGACTTGCAATCAGTTATTAAATATTTCTGGCTTTTTCCCCCAAAAATATATTTTAGACATATTTTATGATCTTAAATCAGTATTAAGTAATGCATTTTATCATGTTCAACCTCATCAAGTTGTATATGTTAAACATGTACAACTTTTTGCATCTCAATCATACCTCAAGAAGGCGGTTTAAAAATAAAAATAATATAGCAAAAAAAACATGAAAATATTAGGGTTATATTTCACAAAAAATGAGCAATATTTGTATACTGAAATCTAGAAGACATTACTGAGATGAACTCATCAATATAGAGATATACAGGGTTTATAGGTCAGAAGAATCACATTGCTGTGATGTCCATTTTCCCAAATTCATCTAAAGAGTCAATGCAATCCCCATCAAAATCCCCATAGGCTTTTATATAAAAATTTCAAGGTAATTATGATTTTTAAAAGATTTTATTTAGTTAGTTGCAAGAGAGAGAGCATGAGTGCAGGCAGGGGCAGACGTTGAGGGAGAAGCAGACTTCTGGTGAGCAGGGAGCCCAGAGTGGGGCTTGATCTCAGGACCCCAAGATGATAACCCAAGCCAAAGACAGACATTCAACTGTTTAATTGACTGAGCTACCCAGGTGCCCTGAGGTAATTACAAAATTTAAATATAAAAGGCAAAACACCTAAAATAATAAGTACACACACACACACAAATTAAAAGAGGAGCAAATTTGAAGCACTAACATTATCTGATTTCAAGATTTATAAATTGCAGTAATCTGTGTGGCTCAGTCAGTTGAGTTTCTGCCTTAGGCTCAGGTCATGATCCCAGGGCCCCATCAGGCTCCTTGGTCATTGGGGAGCCTGCTTCTCCCTCTCCCTCTGCTGCTTCCCCTGCTTGTGCTCTCTCTCTCAGATAAATAAATAAAATCTTTTAAAAAATAAATTACAATAATCAAGATAGTGTGCTATTGATATAAAGTTGGGCAAATAGATGAATGTAATGAACTACAGAGCCTAAAAATAGACCCACACATACGTAGACATACTGATTTTTGACTAAAGCACAGAGGCGATTCAGTGGAGAAAGAATGGACTTTTCAACAAATGGAGCCTCCAGTAACTGGATATTCATAAACCAAATGAAGAACTTCAATTCATATCTCACACCATATCAAAACTTGATTTAAGTTGGATCATAGATGGCTCAGTGGGTTAAGCCACTGACTTAGGCTCATGACCTGAGATCAGGTCATGATCTCAGGGTCCTGGGACTGAAGCCTGAGGGGAGCCTTAAATGTAGCAACTAAAACTATAAAACTTTGAAAAGAGAACATAAGAGATAAGTTTTCTTGACTGTAAGTTAGGCAAAAACTTTTAGATATGGGACCCAAAGCCCAATGTACTAAAGAAAAAAAATTCATAAACCAAAATAATCAAAATTAAAAACTTTTGCTTTTTAAAATTTTACTTAATCTTATTATTGTTTGAAATGGCTTTATCAAATGATATCTATGTATAATATATTTTAAACATATTTTAATGATATTAAATCAGTATTAAATAATGCATTTCATGATAGACCCTTCAGGCATTCAAAGATAGAAACTAGAGCAATGATGAAAAAAAAGATCCCACGCCTATGTGGAGTTCCAATTATTTACCTACAATTTTTATAGGTAACCTCTCCACCTACTCCTTCCCCAAAATATTGGTGCTTAAGCTTTTAAAATTGTAGATAATGTTATAATTGCATTAAGAATGTTCACCAACATATTATATAGTTGTTGAGATATTTTTTTTAATGAGTAAAAGAGAGATGAGAATGATTGTTGCTTCAATAAATGTTAAAGCTTTGACAGAAAAGAGCATGTAGTCTGAATGACACACTTTCTTCTAACTCTTAGGAACAGTGTATGTATCTGGAGAATACCATCTATCATGCCCCGTTACATAAAAAGACAGACATTGCTTTGGTAAATGCTCCTATTACTTAGAATCCAATCAATTTAAGTTTCTGTAAAGTCAGTGCTTTGTAATGTAAAATCATTTTATGTATCAGATAATTTCTATACTCAAAGTGTAGCATGACATGTCGTTGCTTTAATACAGTTTACATCTGTCCTGTCGCATGTTCCCCATGCTGTCAAGAGCTCCACTATCATTTAATACACTCAAGGGAAATACTGCTTCACCATTTCTCTTATTTGTAAAAGCATGTTTGCATTAACCTTTAAATCTTCTTAATAAAACAAAACCAAAAAAAGGAAACAGATTGCTTACAGATCATCGTGGATGAGAGCATAAATGTCAATGCCTATGCTGGAGTCCTTAGAATACGGTGCCATGTTAGAGAAGAGGAATTCAAGCCTTTTGCTCCCCAAACCACTTTTTTATAACAAATATTTTATCATGTGCTGAAATAAAATTCGTGCCTAACAGAAAACAAACAAACAAAAACAATCTACAGGGAAGATTTTGAAATAAAAATAATATTGTTAGGATTGACAATAATGTAAATGAAGAATAAAATAACTATGATTTCAAAATATGTGTTTCCCTACCTAAATATAGAGGCATAGTCATATAGAAAAGGGGATGGTACTTAGATTTTTGAATCAACTTACAGTGTATTCATTCATTCAGTTCAAATGTTTATTGATCATCTTTGCGCAAGAGTCTGTTGAAGACACTTATTACAGCAGCAAAACAACCCATGCGATTATAGCAGGGAGACAGAATATATCCCCAATCAATAAATAAAGCACTTGTAGTATATTCCTGTATATGGAATATGAGGAGAGGTTTCAAGAAATTCCTGAAGAAGACAGGAAATAGAAATAAAGTAGCAAAATAAAACCAAATAACTACCTCTACCTCCATACTTTCTCCCTCAACCCTGTCTAAAAAAATAAATATATAAAAATTTAAATATCCTTGCATTGCACAACAGATGCATGTTTTCTATAGTTTTTTTTTTGTTTTCTATAGTTTTTTAAGTCACTATTTTGTTCTCAGTGTTTTTTTTCTTTTTTAGATTTTATTTATTTATTTGAGAGAGAGGCAGTGAGAGAGCATGAGCGAGGAGAAGGTCAGAGGGAGAAGCAGACTCCCCGTGGAGCTGGGAGCCTGATGCGGGACTCGATCCCAGGTTTCCGGGATCATGACCTGAGCCGAAGGCAGTCGTCCAACCAACTGAGCCACCCAGGCGTCCCTGTTTTCAGTGTTTTAATTTATGTACAGTTACTCTGAAAAAATTAGCATGCAAAATTAACTACATCTCCACTTTATATAGGTATTATAATTCCTGAAAACTGTTATGACAAAAGACAAAATAAATGAAAGCATATTACGTCCCTTCCTTAGAATTTGCTTGGAAGAAGTTATTTACTGTTATCTTTTCTTAAATTTAAGATGATACTAGACAAGTAACATCTCCCAAAAACTACTCAGTATTTTATATAAAATAGGGAAAGTAAATATTTTGGTTGCTATTAGTTAATCTTTATCACTTTAAGGTTGAAGTGACAGGTAATATTCAAAATGTTGCTCACTGACTTTTTTTATTTGTTTGTTTGTTTGAAGCTTTTGGAAACATGTCCAAAACGTTGATGAGATGTTGGAAACCAGTTGAAACACAGTAAAATTCAACCCAATAAAATAAGACTGCTTTCTCTTCATCCACGTTGGAAATTTTCAAGAAGTGAACTATGACAGTATATCAATTTTTGGTACTATTTCTACTCTGGGTATGCCTGCCACATTTCTGTTCTCCAGAGATAATGTTCAGAAGGACTCCTGTGCCCCAGAAAAGAATTTTAGGTGCACGGGTGCCTAGGAGTGATGGCAAAATTCTGCATCGTCAAAAACGTGGTTGGATGTGGAATCAATTTTTCTTACTGGAGGAATATACAGGATCCGATTATCAATATGTGGGCAAGGTAAGTCTGCATTGAAATGGCAAATATTTAAATTCTTTATTATGTCTTAGGAAAATTTGAGGGTTTTAAGATCATCATTCTCATTAATTTGATTCTCTAATCCTCAAGTAATTATTGTTTATAGAATACAAATTATAATTTGAGAAACTATGGGATACATAAATACAGCATGATAAAGGTAGCAATTCATTTGCTAGAATTAATTCTGTCCATTTCCTTATGGATTAAAGAAGTACTAAAAATTGCGCTTTTAGAATTTGTAGTTAGATATCAATGATAGTGAGAAAACTATATGTCGATGTTGCCATTTAAAATGACTATATTTAAAAATAAAATAAAACCAAAAAAAATAAAATGACTATATTTCACACTGCTCTTGATTTCAGCAAGGAAGAAAAGACATTTAGGAATTGTTTAATATTCTACAGAACGAAAAAGCAAATGTCATTAAAAGTATGACCAAAGGCCCCCCAAAAAAGCTTTTTTATAAGAAAACTTATTTCAGATATGAGTGTTATTTATTTTTCTCAAGTGTCACTATGGGCACATTTATATAAAGGAAAAATAAGTAGAAGACAAGCAGGTAGAAGTACCTTACTTATTGTGATATGTGCACAGAGACATGTTTTCATCTTATTCAATTATAAAAATTAATGAGGAAAATTAGTTGTGGTTGGGAGTGGAATGAAAAGTAACAGTGGATGCTTCTACATACTACATTGTATTCATTTTAAGTTTTCTTTTTTGGCTCTCTCTGAATGTACTAGAAGTTAGATAATGTCTTAAGAAAGAATTCATGTTCATAGTCATGGTTACTTTTATGGACTGTGTGAAAATACATCAAAGAAAACAGAAAAATACACTAGCAAAATGAAATCAAATTCAATCACATATTAACACATCATTTATTAACACTGTAAAAGTATGATCTATTACCATGATGGAGAACTTTATATTAACCTAAACTTTAATAGCTTTGTTCAAATAATTAAAATTGTGCTAAAAGTTTTTATCCTCTAAGAAAAACTACTTTTAAACTATTTTTATAAACAATTTTGAAAGTATTTTTCATTGATTTTAAAACACTTGGATACGTTTTTTCATGTTCTAATTATTTCAGTCCTTTTTAAATGTCTGGCAATATGACAAAGATGACATTAAAGGTTAAATGTTTCGTTGACTGGAAGGAGAAAGAAAAGCACCAGCAATGTGACAATCTTACGAGAAAGGCCATCATAGCCAGACTTATCACAGGTCACATCTGACGGGATGCCTAAAATGAGAGGGTTAAGGTACATTTTATGGTTGCTACAATAGGCAACTTTAAGTTTATGAAAGCAATCACGTGAAAATGTAGTAACATAAATCTAGACCAAAGAAGCTATAAAGTAAATAGTTTCCTTCGGTTCTTCCTGAACATAGGACTTACTTGGCATATTTGCATGTGTTTTCCATCATCTAGTTCATTTCCATGAGGATTTGGTAAGTGTTGATAAATTACCATTACATTATATACTCTCACTGACAGTCAGGTGACTTGTGTCCTTTCATTTCTTCTCTCCCAGAAGAATGTCAACACCTTGAGATCAAAACCTTTACTTCATACTTCACGTTGTCTCTAGCTCTTTGAGTAGAGCTTAATATTTAGTTGGTTGAATTGATCTGAGTTGCACTGAATTGAATTCCCAGGATCATCTGGTACTACTTGGCTCTTTGTTGGGGAAAACTAGTCTAGAATTTCAATCCCTATGGGTAATTAAGGCTGGGAAATACTTGAGATATATGCATCTTGATACACAACCCAAATTTTAGTCTTCCTTTCTCTGCTTGATAAAAGCAAGTTAAAAAACCTATATTTAGATATAAACATACAGATCTGTATATGTCAAAAAGGCAACGTACAATACTTTAATAAACATACATTAAAATGAATATAAAAATTCAAATCCCCTAAATATTCTTTCTAACAGTACTTATAATACATGTATTATATATTCATCCTTTCTTCCAGAAATTTCACTTCCAGATTTCACTATCTTTAAAGTAGGAATGTAATACTAATGCTAAGTGATTCAGTGTCTAACTAGGTTAGTTTAGATGTAGTAGTAATGCATGTTTAATTACTTGACATATGGGAAGATGATAGACACCCCATTGTAGTGGGGAATATTTGGGGAACTCAGAATAAGAAGAGAAGAATTATACTGATGGAGTGAAGACAAGACTGAAAGCACATATATGAAAAGAGAGAACATTTTTTAAAAATACTAAACAATCTGGGGCACCTGGGTGGCTCAGTCAGTTAAGCATCTGTCTTTGGCTCAGGCTCAGGTAGGTCATGATCCCAGGGTCCTGGGATCAAGCCCCACATCAGGATCCCTGCACAGCAGGGACCCTGCTTCTCCCTCTCCTACTCTCCCTGCTTGTGCACACACTTTCTCTCTCTCTCTGTCAAATAAATAAGTAATCTTAAAAAAATAAATATTATACAATTTGACAACCAAATCCTATAAAGAATGGATGGCATATAATTTCTCATATAAAAGCCCATTACTACTTAAGGGGTTAAAACAGAGGGAAAAACTAATTGTTTCCCTCTGGGTAAAAGCAGAGGGAAGCTTAGGAAAAGCATGTAATCAACAGTCAGAGGAACTGAGATGTAACCTCATTTCTACCACTGTTTGTCTCAGAGTGATTAAGAAACCAAGCCAACCAAAAATGAACTCAAAGCATTTCTTCGTTCAGCTCTCAATGATCAAAATTTTCCTCTACATCATTCAGTCAAATGCACTCTAAACCAAAATATATTTGTTGTAAGAATTTTTTTTTCTTTTCAGTGAGATAATCACAAAATTGACTTTACCTTTCATAGCAAGGGGTTTAAAACTTGAACTTCAGGTAATCTACTTGTATTATATTGCTTTCATTTTGCAACTATATTTTCTATAGTTGTATTGCAGTTTCAAACTTAATATTTGAAAAACATTGTGATTATAAACTATTTTTATTAGTTTAAGCATAACTTTTAATCACAGCTCCTTTTTTAAAAATATTTTATTTATTTGACAGAGAGAGATCACAAGTAGGCAGAGAGGCAGCCAGAGAGAGAGAGAAGGAAGCAGGCTCCCTCCTGAGCAGAGAGCCTGATTCGGGGCTCGATCCCAGGACCCTGAGATCATGACCTGAGCTGAAGGCAGAGGCTTAACCCACTGAGCCACCCAGGCACCCCTAATCACAGCTTCTTACTGTCTGATTCAGTTGTCCTGGACAAATAATTTCGAATCTCTAGGTTCCAAATATTCAAATAAAATAATGACATTAAACTAGATACTCTAGAATTTACTTTAAGTTGTAACAGATATATAGCTCCAAGAGAAATACTAATTTTATTTACTGCAAAAATTTTGTCTGCATTTTATATAATTATTCTTAAGTGGAGAAGAACATGTTAAAATTAGATTTTTAATCAAAACCAGATACAGAGAAAAATCCCCAAACACCAAAAACTTAATAACGTACTTGGGTAACAATAAACCTGATTCTGAGTCAGCATTGTTAGTAAGACAATTCACTCCCGGAAGTGAAAACATAATAATCCTTGAAAAGTAATTAGAGTAACTCCCTACATTTCTTGATATAATGAAAACAACCAGGTGGTGGCTGGTGAGGAGGGGGCTACTGGCATCTAGTTGGCAGAATCCAAGGTTACTGCTGAAAAATCCTTCAATGCACAGGACAGACCTCCATAGAATTTTCTAGTTCGAAGCGTAAATAGTGCCAAGATGGAGAAATCCTGTCCTAGTTTGCCAGTCATTTACGTTTTCCTAAAGAGCTCAATTTTATTTTAGTTCTTTCTGGGTTCCTGCTTCTGGACCTACTCTCAGTTATAATTTAATTTCTTCCTTCCAGAGTTGCCATGAGTTTTTGCTTTGTGAAACTTAGATTTCTTTCAAGGTCTCCTCTCCTTCATGTCCTATCTAATCCTTAGGCACACGTTTGGCTCCAGCCCCTTCATCATCCTTCTCTGTAGACTTGCGGGCTCCACAAACCTACTAGGAATAAAGTATGCATTCATTATTTCAATGAATATGTAGAAGGCATACTTCTCATGTACGACTACTCTGTTACTAAGTATATGATGGCAAAAATATAATTTCTTTGCTCACCAAGTATCTGCCTTTAAGAGAAGAGAAAATAATAAAGCTAACAACATTTTATGGGGTCTTTTAATCTCTGATAGAGCAAAGAACCCAAAAGCCAAGAACAGAAAAATCAGTACCAAATACCGCCATGTTCTATGTCTGCAGTACTTGTAAGTAAAGTGGAAATAAAACAGTGTTGGGATTTACATGACATAAATCAGTGTTATTAAAAGTTGAGATTGGAGAGTAGAGGTATATACTTCTATTTTTTATTTATCTGTTTATTTTTTTGGAGGTCTTTTGATGTCCAATGCCTCATAAAAATTGCTCACTGGAAATTTCTAGAAGAGAGATCTTCCAAAAACTGAAAAAATGTGATCCATGAAAGAATAACCCAACTTTAAACAGAATACCAGAAATGCCAACTATGCCTACCATATTGGACCATGTTCCTTTTGCCATATAGTTACAAATAAGTCAAACCTGGTTACAATGGAGACAGAGTAGTTGGGACTAGGATAGAGACAAGAAGGTGCCCCAACCTCCTCAGTGCAGTCTTTCTGGGGTGAACAGATCTGAATTGAGTATGTGGAGAAACTTAATGCTAGATAAGAGTTCAGAGAATTGGAAACATTTTAATGGACTGAATGCTCTCTTCAGAGAGCTGGATATTCTAATAACTGCAATGATATTGTTCTTGAAACTAAAAATTCCAGGTGACTTTTTATTTAATCCAAACATGACCAAAAAGACCTTATATTAAAAAAAAAAAAAAAGCAACAACAACAGAAAACTGTTTAGCTGTTCGATATATATAGACCTGATTTTAGTGGTGGGATGGGGGCTGGAGGAGTGTTGGTATAGAGTTATTTTCTATTTGGACCTTATTAATTGCAGCCATTGAAAGAATGAGGCATAAAACAAATAGTGGTAATTTTATACAGAAAAAGATCTGGAAGAAAATAAATCAGGATGAGTTGATAGACATTCGCATAGACTCCTTTAGATGACATGGCTATAGACCTTCCTGATGAAGACACATTTGGACTTTTCGATGAATAGAGATATTACTTCTCTGATACATAAAGACCGAGAAATGAAGCAAAAATGCAGTGGAGTTTTTAAGACCTTTTTACACTACTCCTCAAGCAAGAAGAAAAAAAGCATTTTTAAATAGAAGCATGCCCTGCAAAACATTGATAATGTTTTCCAGGCAGACCACCTCTTGGTTTTTAATTCTCAAAATGCATACAATATTTATATCTCTCAATACAATGATATTTCAGCCAGCAGTTATATAGGGAAAATATGCTTACATTGTCAAAGCTCAGTATATTAACAAAGCAATATTTAGGAAGGTATTGAGTTGCATTCCAGATACACTTGCATTGAGGATAAAACTTCAAAACCACACACAGATGGTTTAAAGATGACAAAGGCTGTCAAAAAGAATGTATATCCAAGATTTATAAACACACAGAGAAGCCATGTTCATTCATATTAACCTTCAGATGATCAGGTAATACGGGTTTAAGTATTTTACATATTAACATTATAGCTTGTTATTCTTATTATACAGATCTTACTTTGTTTTATTCTCTTGTTGTTGTTTCCATTTAAAATAATAGGAAAAGGATACCTTTTAGCAGTTTCAAAATATAGCAAAAATAGCAAAATGTCAAGTGTCAAATGTTGAATGTTAAAAAAAAAAAAAAAAAAAGAACAAGTGGTGCCTAGGTGGCTCAGTGGGTTAAAGCCTCTGCCTTCGGCTCAGGTCATGATCCCTGGGTCCTGGGATCGAGCCCCGCTTCGGGCTCTCTGCTCAGCAGGGAGCCTGCTTCCTCCTCTCTCTCTGCCTGCCTCTCCTTCTACTTGTGATTTCTGTCTGTCAAATAAATAAATAAAATCTTTAAAAAAAGAGAACAAGATAAATAGATTAAGTATGGGATACTCATATGTAAATAACTACAATCATCGTTTTATTTATAAGTTCTTACTGATAGTAGTGAAACATATTTTTACTACACTCTCCCATGAAGTTATTTACATGACGTGTTATCAAATGTCAAGGTTCCTCATGTACACATGTCATGACTTCATTTTACAACCTTCATGAAACAACAGGCACACACATACACAGACACACCCACCACCTAAACACATTTACCACACTCTGCTGTGCATACTGTCCTTGAGGGATTTGTGGGAAATCTACCTCCCATTCTCCTTTTTTTTCCCACTTGAGTTACCAACCCCGAAATGCTGTGAATGTTGTGATCTCTTCTCCCCCACCACAGCCTTCCTTTTGTATATTCCTGTCTCATGTTCACCATTTTATTAATCCCCTCCCACAAAAGCTGCTGCTTCTCTTTCCGTTTCTTCAGCAAGTCACATAGCATCTTTTAAAATCTACCTCCCTATGTTATATCCTTTGAACTTACTTTTATTAGTATATGTTTTAGATAAAAGATAATTATGGATTTATTTTCTAAATCTTTTTTTTCTGTGATGTTAGGCCAATGAATTCATGAAGACTAGTAATACTTAGAAGTAGATACAAGTAGATATTATTCAAAATAATAATAGACTGATAATACAGAATGACTCAACATTTGCCAGTCAAATAAATTTTGAAAAACTTTACCTATTATATAAAAATAGTCAAATTCAAATAAAAATTTAAATTACAATTTGACCCGTAATTTTTCAAATATAAACCTTTAAGAAACATAATTATTTTATAATGAAGATTATATGAAAATTGAGTCGATTACTTTTAGCAAAAACTTGAGAGAAATCTCTATAGATGAAAACATGTATTAAATCTCACATAAATCTCAGCAGAAAGTATCTCAATGTAATTTATAAGTAGCAGGTGCGTGTGAAATGGTCATGAAGCATGGGAAATTATTATTATGATATTATGAATACCATAATACCAAAGCCCTTTCATTTTCTTTCTTGGAGACAATACATAATTATATATTCAATTAAATTTTGTCCCCATTGTACTGAAGAATAATGTTCTTTTCAGTAAAGAAAATGAAAAAGTGGGATGGTATGTTAATGTTTGCTCATCAGTGTTTCATACTCGGGTATATGTTCACATCTTCAAATTCTCAGTTGCTTCTTATTAAAGCATGAAAAAGAAGGGGCACTTTAATAAATTTTCTGAACTGAATTCTTAAATTTTCACATACTATAGTTACATCTGTAATTCATTTTATTAAAGAATGTTATTTAACTTTAATTTTTTATTATTACTACTAATGCCATTATTATTATTGTGATGTTAATTGGATAACTGTTCCATGGCTTCTCACGATTGTGACTAAAAGCTAAAATAAAGAACAGTATGAACCTTTAAGTTTCCATGTAGATAGACTAAATTTAGAAAAGGGAGCAGAGGTCCCTGGGTGGCTCAGTTAGTTAAGGATCTGATCTGGATTTCAGCTCAGGTTATGAGCTTGGGGTCCCTGGTCAAGCCACGTGCGTGTGTGGGACTCTGGCTCAGTGCGGGTCTGCCTCTCTCCCTCCGCCGCCCTCCAACACGTACACTCTCTCTCTCCCTCTCTCTCTCTAGCTTTGAAATAAATAAGTAAATCTTTAAAAAAAAAAAAAAGAAAGAAAAGAAAGGAGTGATTTGCTGGGGTATGATATGTACACCTTTGGTTCTCTCTTTAGAGCCCTAATCTCTAATAGGCAAAGGGTATTTATATAAATTTCAGATTCCCTCTTTAGGTAAAATTCTTTAACTTCACATGCTAAACCATACTTTATGTGTCTATAGGTTATATAAAACTATTAAATTTAGAATTTTAAATTAAGATGTTAACTCTCAGCCCATTACTAAAATAATTTTACCAAGAAGGAAATTCTACCAAGTAAGAACATGTACTATTATAGACATTTTTCTGAAGGAACATATCCCATTTTGGCTGCTATTTAGCATAAATTCCATCAGTGAACTTCTTAGTTCAGTGTTGTGTCTTCCAAGTACTCCCAAAAAGCTCTGAGACCACTGAGTTTTTCAGTTTTCCTTGATACCAATTTTGTCACAAACCTGCATCAAACCTAGCACCAAATTTAGTTTGTACATATGTGTTTGACTATTCTGAGTCTAGCAGAGCAGAAGGATAGAGTTGTCCGTTGTGAATGGCCCAAGCTTCTGCATCCTTGATGGTCAAATTGAAGGAAAACAATAAAGAAATAAAGCAGAGATCAAGGACATGACTTTTGATAAGAAATAAAGTAACATAGAGGTAGAGGCGGAGAAGGAGAAGCTGGGTGGTAGGGAAGAGGGGTAAGACTAGGATTATTATTATAAAGGCCAAAGGAAAGAAAAAGCTCCAAGGAATAGGTGACTAATCTTGTTGTGTAAAGCAAACACAACCAAAAGACAAGTGTAGCAACTTAAAAAATGGTGTGGACCAAGGAGAGAGTTATTCTCCTAATCTGAGGTGAATGGCAGTCAGGTAGACAGCCTTGGTTTAGAAAGAAGGCAACACCCCGGTTTCTCATAGGAGTATTATCAACGATACAAAATAAGTGAAGAGTGAGAGATATTTTGAAATGATGAAGAGATAGAGATAAGATATTATGATGTGGACAGAAAGAGAGGATGTGAATATGCACAACAGATGGGCTCACTTTCCTTATTAAAAGTTAGGATTGAAGGGGCAGTAGGCTAAGCATTTGCCCTCTGCTTGTCACGATCCCTGGGCCCTGGAATCAAGTTCCACATTGGGATCAGTGCTCAGCAGGGAGTCTGTTCCTCCCTCTCTCTCTCCCTCTGTGCTCTCTCTCTCTCTTTAAATCTTAAAAAAATTTTTAAAAATGTAATTGAAAATATCCATGAAACTGACAGCATCACACATAATCATAATCACCAAACAAAAAGAGTATTCTCACTTAAATCGCCAACAGAGAGGAAACGATTAAAAAAAACCACCTTTCTTGTCACTAATATTTAACACACTTCTGGAACCAAAAAAAAAAAATAGTGTAAATGTTATCACATATTGTTTTATGATATAATTTATAATAATCTGAAAAATCCTGGTATATCCTGATAAAAAATATCAGGATATTAAAAAATCCTGATAAAAATATATCCTGATAATGATAATTATAAAATTTATTTTATTTATGACTATTTAATATTCTAATAATCACGTCAGGTAGTTTTTTATTATTTCTCATTTACAAGTAAGAAAAATATGTCCTTATTGTCTAAATAAGCTGCCTAAGGGCACCAATCAGGAAACTTGTAGAACTGAAGTTCTAACCCCGAAAGTAGGACTCCAGACTGTATGCTATCCCGTATTACACCTCATTACACCATTCTTGTTGTTATTAATATTATGTATGTTACCTCATAAAAAAATGTATTCTTATTTAAGGAGTACAATGATGAGCATGTTAGCTGAGTATTCTGAATGATATCAACAGGAAACTACAATTGTGTATGTAACAGGGATATTCCTTTTTCTTTCTTTCTTATTATAAGATTTTATTTATTTATTTATTTGAGAGAGAGAGAGAGAGAGAGAGCATAAGCAGGGGGAGGAGCAAAGGGAGAGGGAGAAGCAGACTCCTCACTGAGCAGGGAGCCCAACGTGAACCCGGATCCAGGACCCTGCCAAGCCGACTGAACCACCCAGGTGTCCCAGGGATATTTCTACCGTATCATAGAGATGTCAAACTTATTTTGTCATGTGTTTATTATTTAATTTATATATGGAATTGGTAATGTGTTCACCTTGTATAAAATTTAAAAGGCAAAATAGAGTAATCTGTTAAAACTAAGACTCCCACCATGATCCTTATACATCCATAGCTCTCTTCCTAAGAACCAATTGCATTTACCAGGTGCTTTTGACAGGGGGCATATGTTTCAAGAGACATTATAGAATTTTATGTAAACACACATGTATGATGTATGTTTTTACATAAATGGTGATGTACTTTATGCAATCTTATATACTGTGAGTTTTTTTAACTTAAAAATATGACTTGAGAAGTCTCAGTTTCAGTACATAATGCTTTGCTTCATTTAAAAAAATAAAACTTCAATTGCAGCATAGTGTTCTTTCCTGTGTGTGTGTCATAAGTCATCATTTTCCTTTTGACTGGCATTTAGTTATTTTTAAAAAATCATTTAGTAATAATATGAACTTATTTTAGACATTGCAGGTAAATCTGTAGGAATATGACTTAAAGTGGAGGTATTGAAGCAAAATCTTGAGAAATTTTAAACATTTGTAGGTATTGCAAAATTGCTCTCCAATAATGTTTCAATTTATCATACCAACTGCAATGGTAACTATTTCTCCACAATTATATCAAATATCTGAATTTCATTTTTAAATTTTTCCAGTCTTATGAATGAAAACATTTTTCTCTTATTTTTAATAAGGATGAGTATTTCTTCATGTGTTTAAAGCATTTTCCATTTATTTAAATGAGTGTTTATATATTTTACCAATTTTTCTACTGACAAGATAGTCAGGGTTTTTTTTTTTTCTAAGTTCTTCTTATTAACTGACCTTTATTTTTTTTTAATTTTCCACTGTAATCCATACAGAAGATTAAATAAAACACATATCTACACTTTAATGAATAAATATAAGTCAATGGAAATGGAAAACTGCAAACCTTATGAAAGTCTGTCTATGGCTCTATTAATACCATTTCTCCCTTATGAAGGCGTCTATAAGCTTCATTTAGTGTCAATATGCCTTGCATTTCTTTACCGTTTGAACTTCTATGTAGCCATTCCTAAGCCAAATAATAGAGCTTTAAATATTTCTGAAATTAGGTATAATCATTATTCATATATTTTTCTGTGTCTTTCTTCTTTTGTTCATATAGGTTTATGAAATTAACCCATATTGTTATGCAGAGGATCTCTTTATATGAATATGTTTGGATTTACTGATATACTATTAATAATGGAACTACGATTTTGTTCCTTCCTCCTAGCTTTGCATATTACTAGCAATGCTTCTTTAAACATCTGAACATGCATCCTGATACATATGTATATTGAATAAGTTTAGAGTATATGATTAGGGGTAAAGTTGCTGATCTATATACTGTGTGTCTAGCTTCAGTTTTTCCAGATGGTGCCATCTTAGTTTCCTAAATTTTAACCAAAACACACTCCCACTGACAGTATATGAGAGTTTCCATTACTCTAGACATACATACTTGTTATTTAAAAAATCCCCCCCGCCCCAGGCACCTGGGTGGCTCAGTGGGTTAAGCCTCTGCCTTCAGCTCAGGTCATGATCCCAGGATCCTGGGATCAAGGCCCACATTGGGCTCTCTGCTCGCCAGGTAACCTGCTTCCCCATCTCTCTCTCTGCCTGTCTCTCTGCCTACTTGTGATCTCTGTCTGTCAAATAAATAAATAAAAATCTTTAAAAAAAAATGCCCCCCCACCAAAATCTAGTGGTTTAACTTGCATTTTCCTAAATAATAGTGAGATTCATTTCTGTGAAAACGTTTTTCAAGTGTTTTACCAATTATTTCTTTAGGTCATCTATTCTTTTCCTAGGGATTTCTTCATCCCCAAATCCATAATGGGTGTGGAGCAGGCACCTAATTATTTCACTAGGTCACATTACTATGTCATGAACCTCATATTTTTTTAAAATTTTTTAAAAGATTTTATTTATTTATTTGACAGATGGAGATCACAGAGAAGTAGGCAGGGAGAGAGGAGGAAGGCAGGCTCCTTGCTGAGAAGAGAGCCCAATGCGGGGCTCGATATCAGGACCCTGGGATCATGACCTGAGCTGAAGGCAGAGGCTTTAACCCCCTGAGCCACTCAGTAGCCCCAAAGCTCATATTTTTAGTGAAAAATGCGGAAGAGTTAAAATAAACATAATAAATGTATTACTCTGACAATATGTTAAAACATGAAGAGCTATCAGAAAAAAAGAGATAAAGCAAGGGCTGAGGTGGGGGATGAGACATAGCAGGTAGTGGTGGTCAGGTATTTCCTCACTGAGAAGGTGGTATCTGAGCAAAGGATTCGAAGGAAGTTAAAAAGGTAACTAAGCAGTCATCAGTGGAGATATATATATACATATATGTATATGTATATGTATATGTATATGTATACACATTTATTTATTTATTTATTTATTTATTTATTTTTGCATAAAGAAGAAATAGTTCTTGCAAACACACCTCAGGAGGTTCCTTGTGAATATTCAATGAGGAGGGCAAGAAAGTGAGTGTGGAACAAAAGAATCAAGAAACAGGTGGTGGAAAAGGAAGACTGATAGGTAATGAGATGCCCAGATCTTGTGGAGGATGGTAGACAGAGCAATGGCCCCCAAATATATCCACATCTTTATTGTCAAAATTTGTGAATATGTTATTTTAAATAGCAAAACAACACTATGCAGCTACAATGAGATAAAGGAGATTGAAATTGGGAGAGTAGGCTGGTTTATTCAGGTGATTCCAGTGTAATCAAATAGAAAGAGGCAAGAGGGTCAAAGTAAAAAAAAAAAAAAAAAAAAAAGGTGTAACAGTGGAATTCGAGGTTAGGGTGATGAGCTTTGAACATGGAGGGAGTGGTGCAAGCCAAGGAGGGCAAAAAGCCTCCAGAATCCGGAAACTGTGAGGAAGTACCTGAAGCCTCCAGTACAGATGGAGCCCTGCCACCACCTTGATTTTAAACTTCTGATTTCCAGATCTATAGGAAAATTAATTTGTGTGGTTTTGAGCTACTGAGGTTGTGGGAATTTGTTGCAGCAGCAATAGGCAACTGTGTGTGGACAGGACCTTGTAGGTATTCTGACTTTTATCTTGAATGGAATGGGAAGATCTTGTACAATTTTCAGCAGAAGACTGTCATTACATGAATTACATTTTAAAAATATCATTCTGGCTTCTGGCTTTAAAGTTGATATAAGAGACATTTCTGCAGTGTTTGTTATACATGGAGTGTTAGGGACTGTTGTGTATGACTCAAAAAAATTTGGCCCAAGCAACCAGAGAGTTGGATTTTCTTTTACTTGAAGTAACAGAGCAGTAGGACTAAGAACTATGTTTCTTTAGATGCATTAAAACAAATGGAGTTTGGGGAGTTTATATAAGTTCAGGAAAAAGTTTTAAGCTGAAACCTCTTAGGAGTCATCAGCCTATAGGTGATATTTAAAAGAATGGGACTATGATATCAAGAAAGTGAGTGTAATGAGAAGAGAGGCTATAGGGCTGTTTTCAGGGGCAAACCCACCCTGAGATGCATGTGAGGTAGAGGAGGACATGCGGGGAGGGATGAAGAACCAACAATGCAATGGAGATGAATATTCCGTGAACTAGAAGAAACACTAAGAGCCTGGGGGTCTTAGAATACAGGTGAAGAAAATGTTTGGAGGAGAGAATATTCTAACTATGTTGAAAGCTGCTGGAATATCAAGTATGTTGAGAGTTTTGAATATTAACTTTGGAGATTATAAGTGAACTTGTGCTATGGTTTTGATGATATGGTCATTCCGAATTCTTATTGCAATGGATTAAAAAGGAATGAAGTGAGAGAAATTGGAGTAAGTACATGCCAGCAACTCTAGAGAGTCTTTCGATAGAGGAGCAATGTATGCAGCAGTATCTGGCAGGAGAAGTGTTACTAGGATCAAGGAAAAAAGAAAGTAACTTTTCTTTTGTCTTTCTGCAAGAAACCTCTGATGATATATTGAATAAATGATATGAAATGGAGCATCTTTATTTTGTTCATGATTTTTTTTAAGAGTTCAACATTTTACTATTAATTGTGAAGTTTTTTAGGGTTGTTTTTCAAAATATTTTTATTATGCTAAAGACTGCTTTATGTTCCAGTATGCTTTGTTTTTAAGTCATACATGAATATGAAATGCTATCAAATATATTTATATATCTATTGAATTGTTGATATTGTTGAATTTATATGATAGCTTTCAATTGTTGAATTGATATAATAGCTCTCCATTATTGTATTCCATTTGCTCTTTTTTAAAAATTCTGTTATAAATCATGTATTTTTATCTATGATATCATTCTGTGAAATTTCTTTGGATCTATTCCTACCATATTTAGATATCAAAGTTATGATAATCACATAAAATGAGATGGGAAATACTATACTTTTTCTATTACCTTAAATAATTTATGTGTGATTGAATTTTTGCTTTCATGAATGTTAGCTAGAATTCATCAAAAATACCCTATGATAAGTAATTTTATTGTAAAAAAAAAAAAACACCAAAAACCACAAAAAAACCCCTGGACTCTTATTTTCCTTAACCATCATAGGGATACTCAGGTTCTCTTTCCTTCTTAGTTTCTGTAAGTTGCACTTTTGCCACCTACTAAATCTTTCTTGGAAGAAATAAAATAATGCAGGAAGGAGTCTTCAAAAGACTTTTAAAAACATATTGTTTTTTTTAAAACTATTTTAGTTTTACGGAAGAGTTGTAAAAGTGTAGAGAATTTCTATTAACTGCACACCCAGATTCCTCTACTGCTAAGTTTTTAAATTACTATAGTACTTCATAAGTAACGAATAATATATATACATTATTATTAACTACACTCAATACTTAACATTAAGATTTCGTTATGTCTGTCCTAATGACCATTTTCTTTTTCAGGATCCTAACAGGAGACCCTATTGTATTTGATTATCATGTGTTAGGCTCCTCTGGACTGTGGAAGTTCTCATGTTTCTTTTGATTTGATGACTTTGACATTTTTGAAGTGTACTAATCAGGTATTTTAGAATGTCTGTAGAATGTCAGTAGAATGTCTGTCATTTGGGTTATCCTGATATTTTTCTCAAGAGTAGACTCTGGTTATGGGATTCGGAGATACTGTTGACCACAGAGGTCAAGTGTCATTCTCAGCATCATATCACAGCCTGGATGAATGCACAATTTATAAGTTATTACTACCAAAAAATAAAAAATAAAAATGTTTACAGAAATACTGCTTACAAAACAACAGATGGAAACCTATCCAAACTCCCAACAACTGTATAATGGCTAAGTGGTTAAGATATTTCAACACAATGTAGGGCTTGAACAAGTCTTAACAAATATACAGACTGTGAAAGCACATGGAAATGTGGCTGGGAAACACTATTTCCATTGTGAAAAATAATGGTATAAAATAGAGTGCATGCACTATTTACAATTAAGTGAATATCTATGTCTGCTCATTCATAACCATTTATTCAGTCATTTAATAAATCTGTACTTCCTTGAGCACCTACATTCTTCTCATCATATACATGATAGAGGGTGAGCATCTTTTATGCTCTGGCAGGTTCTCATGCTCTTTTCTGTTTGTTGTTGTAAAATATCTTTAAGAATTTCTTTATTCTGTAAGTGAACTAGAGGCTGGGTTGTACAAGGATCACAGAACACATTAGTACTCTTCATCTCCAACGTGAATTATACTATCATTGTCTTTTATGTTCCTTCTTTGCTTTAGATTTATGTATTTTACATTCTCTTCACTCTTTCCTCTTAGATCTCAGACATTCATTTAGGAATCAGTTGCCCTAATATGTATTAATACATACAGTGGTGATGATATCTTCAGCTTTGTTTATCTGGTGATACTTTTCTGGCCTTGTGCTAACAAGGCAGTTTTTGTGGGTACAGAATTTGAGAATGGCAACCACCTCAGGTAACATTTTTTCTGTCTCCTGCATTATTAATGAATTGTTGCTATTGAGAAAGCAGCTGACAGTCTGCCTCCCCTTTGAAGATAACTAAATTATTTTTGTCTGAGTGCTTTGAAGTTTTTATCTCAGAGTTCTCTGGTTTACTTGCATATTTTTAATCTGGCTCAGATATTGGTGAGGACCAGCCTGCAGTCAAAGCTTCTCATGGTCAGTTGTTTTATCTTCTATTTTTTATTTTATCTTCTATCTACCTTTACTATTTATGCATTGACTTTTCCTTTATTCCTAGAGCTTCATTTAAAATAAATTTCTCTCCAGTTCCATAGCATGAGCAGCCGTTCATAGCTGTTTATTTTTTGCATGTTGAATCTATATCTTTGGCCTTGAATGGTCTACCTGTTACCCAAGGTGGGCCACAAAACTGAAAAGTGAGTTTTCATGTATAAACATATTCTCATAGAAAAAAGAGCTTTGTGAACTGTTTCTACTTTCTGATCTAGGTTTCTAACTGATCTAGGTTTCTACTTTCCATTAGATTTTGTTGCTACATCTTGTCTTCTTTACTTTTACTGAACTACTGTTTATATTCTCTCCAGCATTTTAAATTGTTTTCAACATAAATTTTTCCAACCAATTTCTCTACTTTTACCAGCATATACTGTATTTAGTCATTTGAATATGTATTCACACATCTGATTGATTTGATTACTTTTATGGAGTTAATGTATTTATTTATTTTGTTATCTAAATTTTCTCCCTGATTTTCTTCTTGGAAACAACTTCTTTTGCTCTTTCTTTTCTTTTTTTTTTTCTCTCTCAAAATCTTTTTATTCCACATTCAAAAATTTAGCAGTTATTTTTTTTTCAAACAAAAGCATTCTCTTACACAGTTTCCTTATTTTAATGGTTGTGTTGTGATTAATAGTACTGCATTACAAACACCTACCTCAGGTCCCACTCAAATTTTGCCAGTTGTCCCAGTAACATCCTTTAAAATGAAATGATGCAGTTCACAGTTCTACATTGCATTTAGTTGTCATGCTTTTTTGGTTTCCTTCTGTCTTCTGACATAGCTCTCAATCTTTGACCTCATGACTTTGACACCTTTGAAAAATACAGACCAGTTACTTAGTAAAATGTCCTTCAGCTTGGGTTTGTTTGATATTTTCTCCTGATTGGATTTAAGTTATGCATCTTTGGCAGGAGATCACAGAAGGGATATAGCGTCCTATCAGATGGTACAAGGTTTCAGCATGTCCCCTTACTGGTGATAACTATGAAGAATGGATTAAAATGCATCTCCCCTACAAAGTTATTCATGTTATTTATTCCCTTTCATATTTTAATTTATTTTTTAAGAACAATTTTAGGTTCAAAGCAAAATTGAGAAGTACAGATATTTCTCATAGACACATACACAACTGCCCCATTATCAGAACGGTATGTTTGTTACAGTTGATGAACCTGTATCAACACATTATAATAACCCAAATTCATTGTTTACCCTATAGTTTACTCTTTATGCTGTACATTTTATGGGTTTGGACAATGTGTAATGACATGTATCCACCACTGTGGAATCACAGGGACTATGTCATTGCCCTAAAAACCCTACCACTCCACTTATTTATCTCTCCCCATCCCCTAACACTGATAACCAATGATCTTTTCGCCATAGCTTTACCTTTTCCAAACTGCTATATATTTGGAATAAAACAATACAAAGTCGTTTCAGATTGGTTTCTTTTATTCTGTAATAGACATTTTTTAAAGTTTCACTATATCTTTTCATAGCTTTATAGTTCCTTTCTTTTTAGCACTAGGTGATATTTAATTGTCTGAGTATACCACAGTTTATCCATTCATCTATGAAAGGCCATCTTGGTTGATTCTAAGTTTTGGCAACTATAAATAAAGCTGCTATAAACATTTGTGTATTGGGTGGACAGAAGTTTTCAACCCCTTTGGGTAAATCCCAAGGAATGTAATTTCTGGATCATCACATTAAGAAACTGTTTTACAGAAACACTAAATTGTCTTCCAAAGTGGCTATAACATTTTGCATTCTCACCAACATTGTGAGAGTTCCTGTTGTTTCACATTCACCAAATTTGGGTGTTGTCAGTGTTCTGGGTTTTGCCCACCTTAATAGATGTGTGCTGGTATCTCGTTGCTGTTTTAATTTGCATTTCCCTGATGGCATATGAGGTAGAGAATATTTTCATATGCTTATTTGCCATCTGTATATCTTCTTTGGTGAAGTATCTTTTAAGGTCTGTTGCACATTTTTATTTAGGTTGTTCGTTTTCTTACTGTTCAGTTTTCAGAGTTCTTTGTTTATTTTGAATATCATTCCTTTATTGGATGTGTTCATCTAATCTTTCTAATACATTTTGTTTGCTTTTCTTTGTGTAGACTTCTCTTTTGTTTACTGTTTATAGAAAGTTCTGTCTTTTTTGTTGTTTCCACCGTTACATTCCTTTTTTTGATTTTATTTTTCTCATTTTTTCTTAAATTCTGTTTATATTTTAACATTCTTCTGTGTTATCGGAATATCTTCTATCAACTCTCATGTCAATGATTTGGACTTTTTTAATAGAGAAGCACATTTTCCTTCTTTCTTTTTTTTTTTTAAAGATTGTATTTATTTATTTATTTATTTATTTTTAATAAATAAATAAATAAATTTATTTATTTATCAATCAAAGGGAGAGCACAAGCAGGCAGAGTGGCAGACAGAGGCAGAGAGAGAGGCAGGCTCCCCACTGAGCAAGGAGCCCAGTGCAGGACTCAGTCCCAGGACCCTGGGATCATGACATGAGCCGAAGACAGCGGCTTAACCACTAAGCCACCCAAGTGTCCCGAGAAGCACATTTTCTTGCTTCTAAGTTTTTTAATTTTTAATAATTCATTCCTGTTATGCATGTTGTGCTTATCATTTTTATGTGGCTTTAAAAATACTATATTAATTAGTTCCTGTATGATATTTTGTAAGTCCATATAAATTATGTTACACTGTAAAAAAATTTCATGCCTCTTTCATCATAATTTTCTGATGACCTTTTTTAGGGGGTATATCTTTTTGTCCTTTTTGGGGGGTCTTTTTTTGTTTTTTCTTATTCTAGTATAATTAAATAGATTCTGAGCTGGTCCTTCTTAACTCCTTACTAAATAAAATGCTTTTTCTGGTCCAGTTACTGATATAAAATAAATGAATCAGAGGCAAGAATGCAAGGAATTCTCTGATTATGTGGATATAATGTAAGCTAGACATGACTGTGGTATAAATAAGAGGCTAGATTTTTGTTCATTTGCTAGATTTTACTTCTTTGGAGCCATTCAAGTTGGTTACTCTGGGACTGTTCAAAATGTAGATTTCTCTTATGTTTTAGTCTCATATTAACATAACTTCCTGCAAATATGACTCCTGTTTGATTCATTTTACCCTGCCATGCATGTGTCAAAACATCTTCTTTACTCTTGCCATCAACCACATATCCATTCCTTTTTTTCTAAATAAGAGGGTGTTGATTTTTTTTTTCTTGTCATGTAATGTCAAATACTTTGTGAAATTGAATTCTACCAGTGTTTTTTTAGCTCTTCAGTTCCAGTCATTCTCTCTTGGTATTTTTTCTCCTGCCATTTGCAATTCACTGCATTTGGCTGGTCTTGGCATATCACTTGGTTTCTTCAAAGATGGGGCGGGTGTTTTTCCATCTAGATCTCCTAAATTCCTTTAGATATTTTGAGGATGA
>PISX010021809.1:0-32918 GCA_004024625.1 Mellivora capensis
AAACCATATGATAATTGACTCTCTCTGCTTGACTTATTTCACTCAGCATAATCTCTTCCAGTCCCATCCATGTTGCTACAAAAGTTGGGTATTCATCCTTTCTGATGGAGGCATAATACTCCATAGTGTATATGGACCACATCTTCCTTATCCATTCGTCCGTGGAAGGGCATCTTGGTTCTTTCCACAGTTTGGCGACTTTGAAGCGTTTTAATCCAAAAAGAGAGAGAGAAAGAGAGAGAGAGGAAACACAGAACTTATGGAAAGAATGGCAGAGTTTGTGGGAAAACATACTGGTTTCCATGTACCAATGATCTTGTTAATTTAAAGCAATTTTCTGTCCAGGTATTTTTCTATTCCTCACTCTCTCATCTGGAAAATATAGACAAGCCTTCCTTAGAAACATGCCAGCAACTCATTTACTGAACCCGCATTGTGGATCCAGCACTGTTGGGCTCTGCAAGATCTCTGTGAGATCCTGGCACTCAAAGACCTCATGGTCTACAAAATAATGATGTCTCTTTACTTAAGTGGTAGGCTGGCAAATTGAAAAACAGCCTGACTTGGCATCAGAAGATGTGAGTCAACTATCCTTTCTTTCATTTAAAGTAGATGTGTGATTCTGGTCAAATCCTTAATATGTGGGTCTCAGTTTCTCCATCTGTGAAACAAATGAAAAATTCTGATTTCAAGCTTCTTCCAGCTCTAACATTCTAGGATTCTTTTGGTCTCTTATTCAACAGGAAAGCCCTATGGTTCCCAATGGCTATGGGAGGATTAATCTTATAAAGTTAAGACATCTCTGCCATTGACTAGCTATGTGAGATTAAGCTCTCTTAATCACTTAAGCTCTTCCTTGGCTTACTCACTTGTAGGGTAGGGATAATCATAACTACTGTGCAAGAATTTAAAAAGATAATTTATGAGAAAGACCTTTGTGAACTTCAATATACTGTACAACTATCCTTGGACATCTGCTACTCAAACATAAAATGCTACTTTTTGATATAAATAAATAATCTGAAACTATCAAGGATGACCATTCTCATTATTCTTTCTGTACTGGTTTTTAAAATTACTCATTATTACATGAATTTTTAAAATATGTGATAATACATGTATAACACATGTTTAAATTTTGAAGCATAATAACAAATGAACATCTGCAAGACCACAACCCATTCTAGGTACCAGAACATTCTCAACATCATTGAAACAGCCCTGTATGATTTTCTCTGACTCAACTCTGCTTTCTCTTTAGAGTTTGTGTTTTTAGTTTTTTAAAAAGATTTATTTATTTATTTTAGAGAGAGCGAGAGCAAGCAAGAGAGGCCGAGGGAGAGAGACTCTCAAGCAGACTGCATGCTCAGCACAGAGCTCAACCTGGGGCTCCATTTCATGACCCTGAAATCACAAACTGAGCTGAAACCAAGAGTTGGATGTTTAACATTAATGTGTTAGTGTTATAATATTAATATTATTAGATTATAATATTAAATTTTAATTACATATAACTTACATATTACTATATAAATCACCTGAAATTTATGTAATAGTTAACTTATAGATTTATGTAATTTGTCATATTTACACAAAATTATATTAATATTTATTATAAATATGGTATAAATAATATATATTCGAACACATGATTAATTACAACTAATGTATTATTGTAATTAATATATGTTACATATAAACTACAATGTTATAATATACATTAATTATAATATTAATGTAATAGATTATAAATATAGATCACTTGGTTCTACTATTATAGAATAGTACATTCTATGAATATGCCACACATTATCCATTTTAATGAAAATGAATATTTGGGTTGTTTGCAGTGGTTTTGCTATTAAAACCACAAAATCAAAGCATTCATGTCTTATATTCTCCTGATGTATGTAATAAGAAGCTGTCCCTCTTTCATCCATGCTTAATTTTTCTCCTTAGTATTTATCACTGGCTTGTATTATGCAGGAGCGCGTGCACGCGTGCACACACACATGCACACACATGTATGTGTCTTAATAATTACCTGGATCCTTGACTGGAATAGCAAATTCTGTTTTTTTCCATCCCATAGCCTCAGTACCTAGAAAAGTGCATATAGGGAGGGCTCAGAAAATAATTGTTGAATGAATGAATGAGTGAGTGAATAAATCAATAGGGTTTTGTTGCTTGTTTGTTAAGTAAATTGCCCTGCCTGGATTCACTAATGATGCAGAAATCAGCATGGAATATTGAGAAGACACTAAGCACACTATTCTGGATTCTGATTCCAGATCTTCCACTAACTAGTTACGAAACTTTTGGATAAGTTACTCAACTTTTCTGATTCTGAGTATCAACATTTATACAAAAGGAATAATAATGATCTCCAGGTGTTATTAGTATGTGATGCTTTTGCAAACATCTTATAAACCATGAATTCACAAATATATGCTAGCTCTCATTCCTTTTGGTAAAAATCCCACGTTTTTTTTGTGGAGATTCAAGCAAAAATGAGCAAAAGATAAAATTACTTGTTTTGTATCGAGAATTTATGAGGTTGGATAGGGAGCCTGAAAGCAAGTAACAGACTAGAAAGGGCGAGGAAGACCAGTTCTGGGGCACAGTCAGGTACCCTTCCTATGGTGGATGTGTGCTAACAAGATTTCACTGCAAATCAAGCTATTTTTAACCTCAAGAAAGCATAAAGAATCTCTTTTTAAGTAGGGCAACCAAGATAGTATGTTACCCTTTTCAACCAGCCTGCCTAAATTAAATATTCATTTTTGTGTCAAAATAACAAGCTATATATAGTTGGGCACTAAGAAGGGATAGAGTTGTCTGAAGGTAAATCCTTAAAAAGTCCTGGATATAAAATAGCTGTAACATCCATTTATACTGAAACATTTATACTGAAACATCCATTTATACTGAATCAAGATCCTATATTCTGGAGAAACGATATTTCGTTTCTTTTTTTATTGAGAAGATTCTTTTTTATTTATTTTTTTAATTTCTTTTCAGCCTAACAGAATTCATAGTTTTTGCACCACACCCAGTGCTCCATGCAATGTGTGCCCTCCATAATACCCACCATCTGGCTCCCCCAACCTCCCACCCCCCGCCCCTTCAAAACCCTCAGGTTGTTTTTCAGAGTCCATAGTCTCTCATGGTTCATCTCCCCCTCCAATTTCCCTCAACTCCCTTCTCCTCCCCATCTCCCCATGTCCTCCGTGTTATTTGTTATGCTCCGCAAATAAGTGAAACCATATGATAATTGACTCTCTCTGCTTGACTTATTTCACTCAGCATAATCTCTTCCAGTCCTGTCCATGTTGCTACAAAAGTTGGGTATTCATTCTTTCTGATGGAGGCATAACACTCCACAGTGTATATGGACCACATATTCCTTATTTCTTTTTTTCTTCTATCTTGATCTCACATGCATAGGGAAAGGCAGAGGTGAAGCCTTGGGGAGCTTTTCACCCACCTGGGTCCAGAGTGTCATACCGGAAAAGATGCCCGGATTTGGAGTTGGTTTGTCTCTGTGTTGTCCAAAATTGGCCTCTGTTTTATCTATAAAATGGAGTTAATAACAACATTGTCTCACTTCAATGGTTGTAAGAATTAAGCCTGATGAATGAAAGCCTTTGTAACCTGTAAATTAGATGTTGTTTGTGATGAGATTTGAGTTATGAGGTTTAGTGTCATGAGACTGGAACCTAAGGCAAAAATGTGAAGTGAGCAGTTTGATTTTGCCCTCTTCCTGACATCCCCCGAAGTTTACGAGGTGTTCATTCTTCCTTCCTAACCTTGTCCTTCTCATGGGCTCCCAGCACTCATACTCAGACACTGCTGAGAGTCTCCTGCACCCAAAACTGGAACCAGATGTCCCTCCACCCTACACATACATCCTGCGTCCCCTTCGCTTCCATTTAGGCTTTGCTTCCCTTCCTAAAATAGTTACAAGGTTTAGCAGAATGGCAGAAAAAAAAGCATTATTTGGCTTTACGTTCACCTGGAGCCTCAAGTCCTGAGTTTTGATCTGATCTCTGGATGAAGTTTATTTGGTCACAGAGATCCACTGACAAGAGCGAGGGATAAAAGGTCCACTGGGAAGCTTTAATTTTTCTGTGCCTAAAGGAGTTTTGACAGTCTTACAAATACCAGGAACACCCTGGATAAAGCACAGACCTCTCTCAACCTTTGACAAGGTCTGGTGACACAGTTAATATGAGATCATTGTTAATAAATGCTCATGGAGTGGTATCTATGGTTTTAATTCTGTTTCATATCCACAGCACAGGTTTAAACGAGTTGTTTAGAAAAAAACTTAGTGATTACCTTAAGGGAAAAAGGAATAATTTACAATTTTTTTAAAAAATTAAATGTATAACTATGCACGGATTGGAAAACCATAGAGTCTTTTTCACCTCCTGTCTCTCTCTTGGCCTATTACATAGCTGTTCTCTTGTCTCTGCTTCTATCCACATTTTTCTTCATTCCCTTCTCATTCTTTCCTGGTCAAACCCCAGAGGAACTTAGCTTGGCTAGATTGGTCCCCATTATTACGGTGTTGGGTGAGGCACTGAGTTAATTCACCTAGTGTGTCTCTGGTCCACTTTGCCTACCCTTGACTCAGCTAGCAGCCAGTGCTTTGCAGAGAACAGCTTGACTCTTCCTCCCTGGGCAGGTCTGTGGCTTTCCAGTAGAAGAGAAATATGACTGACAGGTCCAGGACTCCTAAGTGTCATGTGTGGGAGCATGGGGGACCGAAATTGTTTTGAGCAGATCGCTGTCTTAGCTTGAGAGGCCCCCTCAAATCTCATAGTTGCACAACGCGCTCATCCTTTCACCTCTGCTACGAACAAGCTTGTTTCTCTCTTCCATCCCTCTTGCTCTCATATATGTATCCAGTATCTCAAAGACTCCAGAAGGGAGTAGACAAAGAATTCTGGTCTTTGAGGTGAGTCAGAAAGGCTCCTAAGGGAAAAGCATTTCAAAAGATTTCTCTTATGATTGTTGGAATTTGAGGCCAGTGTTGAATTTCATTTCCCATCTCAAATCCCAGATCCCATTCTCCCAGTTACCAGCTGTGAGACCTCGACAAAGTGATCTCATCCGTATGATGGGTGTAATGCTGCACTACATCTGCCTCCACACTAGGTGAGGACAAGGTAGCGCATGTGAAGTACTTAACCCCATTCCAGGCACACAGTAGAGGCCCAGTGTGTTGTAGCTATTTTTTTATTGTGATTGCTTCACTTATTAACTGGCCAAACATGCCACTTAATCTACATTTATTCAGAGCTTATCCCATGTGAGACAGTTCAACGCACTTAAGGCACCCAAAATAATTTAAAATGTTAAACATTAAAGTGATTTAAGAGCTTTAACAACCATCTGACTAACACTGCTAATTTTTCGAGCAAAGCCCCTACAAAGGCACAATCTTATAGTATCAGTGAGTTTGGGTATTGTCTTAAGCTACAGACTAAAGAAATTCTTTTTAAAAAGTTCGTGATGGTGAATCTTTATGATTGAGCTGGAATTTTTCTTGAAAGTAAATTTTCAAATAATGACTAAAGTTCATAGTATTTAAATAGACTGGGAAATTATGCCAAAAGAGACATGGTTAAGCTTCAGAAACCACACATTGCTTAAAAGTTTTGAATCTGTATAATTTTTTACATGACATTTCTTCTCAAAACAAACATTTTTTTCCTTGAATGAAAAATTCTGTGCTAAGTCATATCCTCCCCAAACACTCCTTGCCCCGCAATAACTTATCAGTGTGTGCACAGGATGGAAAAAAAAAAGCTAAGGAAGTAGTTTTCAGTTTCAAGTTTCCAAAGGGTTATTATAAATAACAACCACTATGTTTGAACAATGGTGTTTTCTAGTTAATTTAATTTTTTGCTTACTTGGGAATTAACCCTAATACTCTTTTCATTTTGATCCATGTTGAAATTTACTGTAAGATGGTGAACGTAAATGAATTTTTCTTACATAATTCCTCATGCTGGGGCAGGGGCAAGAATGTTAATTCTCATATGAGGTATTCAAGAAACATTTATTGAGTATGCTAAACTGTAGAGATACACAGTACAGAAGACTGGGCAGAAGATTTCTTAACTCTAAGATGTGCTCTAGGGGCTTTCAAACCATTTTATAGCAACCCACAGTAAAGAACACATTTTATATAGCAAACCATTACCAATACACACACCACACACACATATCCATATAAATACTTGAAAGAAAATTTTTACAAAACTATACTTACTAGCTACAATGCACTCTGATTATTTTTACCATAATCTATTCTCTTTCGCATCTAAAAAGAATGTTATTTGTGACCTACTAAATTGAGGTTTAAGGCCTGTCAATGAACTAACTATGAGTTATAATTTGAAAAATTCTGTTTTGAAAAACAGATATCTTATATGGGCCTGTTTTGTTGTCATTTGCGTAATTCACCTAAGCATAGAACTCAGGTGGAAAAAGTTTTTCTAGTTATTTCTTCTTCTAGTTATTTCTTCTAGTTTTTCTTTTTATTTTTCTAGAAAACTTCTAGTTTTCTATTTATTCTTCTAGTTATTTCTAGTAACATTAGAAAAACTGAACCCTATTTCTTGTTTAATACTACCCTTTAAATTTAGATTAATGTAGCTTTTGGTTCCTGTTACTTAAGTGACAGCCTATTTCTGAAGATTTGACCTAAAAAAATTGCTAAATCTCATTTGTCAAAGTATCCAAACAGGAGAGAATTAAATGATTAATGAAAGCCTTTGAAATAAGAAATTCTAAAAGATTATAGTAAAATAACACCTAAAAGTACTTGATGTGAAGTTTAGATTTAAAAATAACCTAAGAAAGGACATGTCATCAAGCCAGGGAATTAGCTGAATGTGCTCTAGAGTCCCTTCTTCCGTGGCTTACTCATCCGTGCATTTTACTGGCATCAGAAGTCATTACTGTAGTATCCTGGGAAGTTTCCTGTTCAGGGATAGGCAGTGAATATGTTCTTCAAAATAGTTTTTTAAAAGGGGCTCCTGGGTGGTCCAGTCACTTAAGTATTTGACTCTGTTTGGCACAGGTCATGATCTCAGGTCGTGGGATCGATCCCCATGTTGGGCTCCATGCTCTGTATGGAGTCTGCTTGAGAGTCTCTCTCTCCCCCATGGCCTCTCCACCAGCTTGCTCATTCGCTCTCTCTCTAAATAAATAAATAAAATAGTTTTTTTTTTTTAAATCACAAAGAAACTTAGTATGTAGATCCTTAAGACTTGGAGAATTAAAACCTCATATTAGGATAAAAATAGCTTCTTCCACTTTTTTTGGCTCTTTGATTAAAGCTTCATTCGTCAGGTGTGGGGATGAAAATGATGGAGAGGAGGAGCAGAGGTGGTTTTCACACGCAGTGATTTGGCTAGTTCAGGAGGTCAGGAGTGTTCTATCAAGTAGGCAGACTCCCAGGTATTTACCAAGTGCCAACGAGATTCTTAGCCAGCCCTGTCCTACTAGAACCATTAAGTGTTAAACTGTCGTGGTACACATGGCAAAACCTCACATTTCTTTTCCCGTGGCTGCCATGTGGCTCTTTATATAGCCCAAGTGCTGTGTTGTGCAACCAAATCTGGACACCCAGGCACAGGATGTTTCTGGTGCCAGAGAAAGATCTGAAGGATTGTGGGAAGCAAATATTCAGTCCATATTTATTCCCAGGCTCTACCCAAAAGGGCTGTGTGATTTGAGGAATTACCCCAGTCGTGCTTCCCTCTTCCCAGAGAGTAAAACCACAGGGCAGTTTGGGCTGATGTGTTAGCACCTGCCTGGTGTCTGCCCCATTGTTACTGTCACCCTGAGTCACGGGGCCTCAGTGACTGTCTTGTGGGCCATAGCAGTGTAGGGAGGGGTCAGTCCTCCAGGGCTGAGTGGGTAGATTTCATTTCGTATTTCAGTTGTGTGATGCTAGACCCTTCGCTTCAGTCCTCCAAGCACTATCTGATTCCCTATGTAAGATGGGGACAATAGTACCTACCAAGTAAGGTTGTTGAGAAGATTAAAGAAAATAAAAATAAAGAAAATTAAAAAATAAAAATAAAAAATTAATGTGTGTCAGGCACTTATTATGGTCCAGGCATAGTTCTGAGCACTTTCTCCATTACACATATGGACCCATGTAACACCGAGCACAACTCTATTGGGTGGGTGTCATTTCCCTTTTCCAGAGGAGACTTGAGGCTGATTTGTGCAAGGTGGCACAGGTAGGAAGTGGCAGAGTGGGCATTTGAATCCAGGCAGCCCAACTCCGGAACCTGCACTCTTCACTCAGAGTGTTCGTGTAGGGCATCAGGAACCATGTGAGTAACCACGTCCTCGTCATTCAGATCCTTCTAGGGGCAAACTCAGTACTTAGTACTGAGTTTGGTACGATGGGTGGAATGCATGGTTCTCTGTGAGAAGAGAGGACTGCAACATTGACAATGGAAATGAGGGGGGGGCTCTGAGATTATCTCACTGAGGAGTGGGCATTTCTGCTGGCTCTTGAAGATGAGTAGGAGTGTGCCAGAATGGGTGATATGATCATTATTGTCCATTTTCCTTTTGAATTATTTATTTTTTTCTACTTGTATATAATTCATGAGATGTCTGGATTTTCTGATGCCATTGCTTATGAATTTAGATTTTTCTGTGTTTTCTTTTTGTTCAGCCATTGTCTCACATATGGAACGGTTTTGTGTATAAGTGTCAGTGTTACCATCTATAAAATGGGAACTACTAAAACCTACTTAATAAAGTTGTTTTGAAGATCCAAAAAATACAGTGTCTAAATGCTTATCACTGTGTCTGTGTATGAGTTAGACTTGTGTTTGGTCACATGTTCTAAAGCTCCAACAATCATGGCTTCACCAAGTTGGGGTTTGTTTTCTTGGGATATCAGGAAGGCCTGAGGGAAGCAGTAGAGGGCTGGTGTAGAGACTAGATGGTGCCAGTATCCTGGACTCCTGAGAACTTTCTGCTCTGCCTTTCTTATATGGCTTTCTTTTTGATGCTTGTTAATTCATGATAACAAGATGGCCACTCTACCTCCAGCCTCATGTCCTATTCAGGAAAGAAGAAGAAGGAAAGAAGAAGGAGAGGGTAATGCCTTTATCAGGGAAGCCAGAACTTGCTCAGAAATCTCTGTGAGACTTCTGTTTGTGTGTCACAGGCCAGAACTTTTCTTGTGGGCTCCCATGACTGTAAGGGAATCTGAGAGGGGAGATATTTCAAGCAACCATTTTGGCATCATAAACAAGACTGAGGTTTTCATGGTAAGGAGAAGGAACATGGATATTATGCAAGTAGCCAGCCATCTCTGCTACATCCAGCACACAATAAACCCTCCACAGCTAGTATTAGCTTGCAGAAGACACTCAGTAAGTGTTTGTTCAGTTGGATTCAGCCCTCATGCTGCCTTTCTGCTCCAGGTCACCATCATCTCTTGCTACAGGAAGAACCTCATAACTGATCTCCCTGCCTCCGTTTTCGCCTCTCTACAAGTCCATTTCCCACTAGGGCCAATGTGATCTTTTAAAAATGTAAGTTAGCCTAAATGTAAGAGCCAAAGCTATAAAATTCCTAGAAGAAAACATAGGATTAAAGCCTCATGACATTGAACTTGGCAGTGATTTCTTGGACATGACAATAAGAGCATAGGCAACAAAAGAGGAAAAAACCCAGATAATTTGGACTACCATTAAAATTAAAAACTTGTGCATCAAAGGGCATAACTGAGTAAAAGGCAATTACAGAATGGGAGAAACTATTTGAAAGTAGTATATCTGATAAGGGATTAATATCCAGAATATACAAAGAACTTCTACAAGTCAACAACCAAAAACCAAACAATCCAGTTGAAAAATGGGTAAAGGATTTAAAAAGATATATCTCCAAGATGATAAATGGACAAGCACATAAAAAGCTGCTCAACATCATTAAACATTAGGGAAATGCAAAGAAAAACCACAACACACTATCAATTTATATCCATTAGGATGAGTGTGAAAAACAGCCAATGACAAGTGTGATGAGGATGTGGAGAGATTGGAACCCATACGCACTGTCGCTGGGAATGTGAAATCATGCAGCCACCATGAGAAACAGTATGGCAGTCCTCAAAAATTAGAACTATAATTACCTATGATTTAGCAATCCCACTTCTGAGTATATAACCCAAAGAGTTGAAAGTAGGATCTTGAAGACATATTTGTACACCCATGTTCACATCAACATTATTCACAGTACCTGAAAGGTAGAAACACCTCAGGTGTTCATCAGTAGATAAATAGATAAAGTGTGGTGTATACACACAGTGGAATATTATTCAGCCTTAAAAAGGAGAGAAATTCTGACACAGACTCAAGCTACAACATGGATGAACCTTGAAGACATTATGCTAAGTGATAAGTCAGTCACAAAAGGACAAATTTGATATGATTCTACTTATATGAGAGATCTAACGTAGTCAAATTCATAGAGACAGGAAGTAGAATGGTAGTTCCCAGGGGCAGAGGGAGGGGAAATGAAGAGTAGTTTAGTGGGTATAGTTTCAGTTCTGTGATACGAAGAAAGTTCTGGAGGTTGGTTACACAACAATTGTATACTTAAAAATTAAGATAAGTTTTGTGTTATGCATATTTTACCATAAAAAAGTCAGATCACATCATTCACATGCAGAATCTTCTAGTAGCTTCTCATTGCACCAGAATAAAATCCAAATTACCCCTTATGAGCTTTAGGCCCCACTGATTTGTCAATCGTCTACCTCCCTGACCTCATATGATAGAAGTGTTCCAGAGTCACTGCTCTTATCCACTGGATCTGCTAACCTCTTTCCTACCATAAGGATTTTGCTCTTGGCTTGGAACATTGTTCTCTATTTTCACACTGTTGGTTCCTTCTTACTGTCCAGATGTAAGGTCAAATATTTCCTCTTCAAAGAGATTCTTCCTTAATCCTAAGGGAGCCCTCTGTCATACCTTGGTCACCATCTATCATATTGCCTCATTTAATTTATTCATAACCCTATCATTATGTGAGATTATCTAATTTGTTTATGACTTCATTCAGCAGAATCTAAGTTGGATGAGAGCAAAAACTTTGGTTTGCTACTATATACTTAAGGTTGACACATATATGTGCTGTATAAATATTAGCTAAAAAATAATTGAATTCATTAATATTTACTGGATTCTTATTATGTTTTAGGCAATGTACTAGGCATCAAACATAAACAGACATGATGTGATCAACTTCATAATGATCTAGTAGTAGGCTATAGCCTTTCCCAAGAATGGAATCCAAAGGGCCATCACTTGTCAGAGACCTGCCTTAGAGGGGAAACAGACCGAGGTGATGTAGGGAGACCCCAATGGCTCCGTTGAGCCCCTGCTTCAAGCTTCACTTATGGTTAGTGGTCTCTTAGATTTTTAATTTATTTTATTTTTAAATATTTTATTTTTAAATATTTTATTTATCTGACACAGAGAGAAGGAGCATAAGCAGGAAGAGCAGCAGGCAGAGGGAGAGGGAGAAGGAGGCTCCCCACTGAGCAGGGACCCCGATTCAGGACTCAATCCCAGGACCGTGGGATCATGACCTCAGCCAAAGGCAGATGCTTAGCCAACTGAGCCACCCAGGGTCCTGGACTCTTCGGTTTTTTTGTTTTTGTTTTTGTTTTTGTTTTTTTTTACCATAGTTCTCTTGTGTGCTTATGCCAGTTTGATCTGGGTCTCTTCCCCTTGCAATCCAAAGAGTCCTAACCCATAAAGATGCAGCAGAGTTGCAAAGAGTCATGGACTCTTCATGCATTGTGGGTGGACATGGACATGTGTAAGGAGATGGAGAAAATGGGATTTTCCAGTTCCTCTTAGGCAAGCCACAGCATTTACCTGAGAGGGAGAGAACTGAGACGGCGGGGTATAAGTCAAATTTCTCTACATGTGAAAGGGAAGAATCCTCTTTTTAATCCAGTGGGAGAAGGAAGAAGAAAGGAGGGAAGAGATGACGTAGGAGGGCATGAGAGGCCAACATTCACTCAGCCTCACAATCCCCAAATCATTAGGAAAGTCTGCAGACCTTCACAGTGCTTGGGCACAGGTGGGTTTGTATGTTTGAGGGGTCAGGGAGCTGTGGTGCAGGGCCTGGATTCCGTGCCTGGATGGACAGGATATGGAACTGAGGCAATACTGATAGAGAGCAGAGTAAGGCCTGAGAAAGGATGGCCCTGAAGTCATAGAAAGTGGGGAGGAGGCATTGGATTCTCCCCCGGCTGTGGATTTGGGCTCACCTCATGTTGCTCCAGATCTCCCAAGAACAAGAGGCCCAAGATGATATCTGGTCTGTATATATGTTTTTTGCTTCTATTAAATATATTCTCAGTACATTACATTTCATTCATGTGCTAACATGAATAGTTTTGCATATACATATTATAGTCTTTGGCTTTATATATAATTTTAAAAAATCTTACACAGAACTTTTCTTCCAAAGCCTTTCAGGCTCTTTTAGAAGTATTTTATAAATTTCAACCTATTTTAGAAGCTCTATCCTTATGTTCTGTAATTGTCATGGGGTTGCTATGATCATCCCACTTTGAATGCTTTACAGGAATTTGTTTTTCTTCTAAAAACATGGCCCAGGGCCAGAACCTGATTATAGATATCTGAGCCAGTGGTCAGTGTCAACTCCAGAAAGAAACGTTATGAATTTTCAACATATTGTATAATCCGGGCTTTCTGAAATGACTGATGCTATTTTAAAAGCAAGAAGTAATCACAGTGCGTGCTGTGCTCAGTGACTCGTCACCACTGTGGATCAGAAGTCAGAAACACTGGCCAGATCTTCTACCTCAGACAGAGCTGCTGTCCTCTGTGCAGAGAGGCCCTCAGCCTGGAGGATGGCAGTGCCTAGGGATGCAAGTGGTAATGGTCTCACATCCTTGTCATTCAGTCCTTTGGCATTTACTGTGTGCTGCAGAGCAGAAAGAGATGGAGGCAGGGGGAGCAGTTAAAGACACAGGCTTTGGTTCAGTCCTAGTTTCCTCTATGTTAAGCCTCTCTCTTTTTGGGGCACCTGGGTGACTCAGTCAGTTAAGTGTTTGCCTTCGGCTCAGGTCATAGTCTCAGGGTCCTGAGATTGAGCCCCGCATCAGGCTCCCTGCTTGGCGGGGAGTCTGATTCTCCCTCTTCAACTCCCTCTGGTTGTGTTCTCTCTCCCTCTATCAAATAAATAAGTCAATCTTAAAAAAAAAAATCAAGCCTCTTTCCTCTTGAAGGCTCAGATTCTTCATCTGTAAAATGGTGATAATTAACACCTATTTCGTAGAATTGTGAGGATAAAGTGCAGATACTGTACAAAGCATTTAGCCTGGGGTTAGTATGCAGACACCTCTCAACAAGGGAAGCTGTTATGTGTTATTAGTAGTAGCAGTGCATCAATGAAATTATTCACTGCTGTGAAGAGACAAACATGGAAATAGTAAGAGGTTGCAGTAAAAACAAACAGCAGAATCATCTACACAAAAACTATTTGCATCATGCAGACTATGTAAATGTTTTGATTTTTATGTTACTGTTACATCTGTAGTGATTCAGCTATCTAGAAGGTAAAATGAAAAGTATTTGAAAAATTAAATTCTCTTGGGGCACCTGGGTGGCTCATTCTTTAAGCGTCTGCCTTTGGCTCAGGTCAGGATCCAAGGGTCCTGAGATCGAGTCCCCCTTTGGGCTCCCTGCTCGACAGGAAACCTGGTTCTCCCACTCCCACTTCCCCTGCTTGTGTTCCCTCTTTCACTCTCTCTTGTTCTGTCAAATAAATAAATGAAATCTTATTTAAAAGCTGCATTAAAAAAAAAGAATAATTCTCCCAATTCCTTAGTTAAGCTCTGAAAGATCACCATGCTATGGGTACGTCAGTATGCTTACCCAGCATGATCTGATACTTCATCCTGCCACTTCTCACCTGCACTTCCTGTGTGATGCCTGCCAAAACCCCTTCTCTTCTCTCTGCCTCATGGGAGGCAGTGCATAATGTTGGGATTGATAGTGTGGGCTTTCCAGTTAGACCATAGACGATTGCTAAGGTTTCTGAATCTTTTTCCTCAAAAATGGGATACTCAGAGGTGCCCGGGTGGCTCAGTGGGTTAAGCGTCTGTCTGCCTTCGACTCGGGTCATGATCTCAGGGTCCTGGGATCGAGCCCCGCATCGGGCTCCCTGCTTGGTGGCAGTCTGCTTCTCCTTCTCCTCCCCACCCATGCTCTCTCTCACTATCTCTATCTGTCTCTCTCTCAAATAAATAATTTTTTTTTAAATGGGATACTCTAGGGGTGCTTGGGTGGCCAGTCAGTTAAGCATCTGACTCTTGGTTTCAGCTTAGGTCATGATCTCAGGGTGGCAAGATTGAGCCCCATGTCAGGTTCCACACTCATTGTGGAATCTGCTTGAGATTCTCTCTCCCTCTGCCCCTGTTCTCCACTCTCTCTCTAAAATAAAGAAATACATCTTTTTTTAAAAAAATGGGATACTTCAGCTCACAGTGTTGTAGGAATTTAGTACAAAAATACCTCAAGTTCTCAGTGAAGGGTCTACTATGTGCAAGGTAGTTAATAAGTGGTTGTTATTTTTTCAATGATTGAAAATTTTTGTTGCATGCTGATGATTGACAACGTCCTAGCTTTTTCACTGGCTTAGTAAATAATGTACTCAGGGGCACCTGGGTGGCTCAGTCAGTTAAGCATCCTGCCTTCAGCTCAGGTCCTGATCCCAGCGTTCTGGGATTGAACCCCTCATAGAGCTCCCTGCCCAGTGGGGAATCTGCTTCTCCCTTTCCCTTTGCCCCTCCCCCTGCTCATGTTCTCTCTCTGTCTTTCAAATGAATAAATAGTCTTTAAAAACTAAACAAATAAATAATGTACTCAAACATCTTGAAAGTATTGCTATTATCATGCAGTTTATAAACTACAGATGTTTACAAACTGGACAACGCGCTGCGTTTCCGTAGTGTAGTGGTTATCACGTTCGCCTCACAAGCTGGACAATGGTTAGATCAGTGTTTCTCAAAACATGGTCCAGGGATTCATGGGGGTCCCAGATATTCTTTTAGCAAAGTCCCCAAGACACTTTTATGGGATCTGTAAGATTACATTCTCTTTCTAACAGTACTGTGACATCATTTTTCCTTTTTACTCATTCTGTCACCAGTGTTTTAGAGGCTACATGATATGTTATATCACCAAAAGGTTGAATGGAGAAGCAGATACAGGAAATCAGCTGTCTTCTTTTAAGGCAGGCTTTAGAGACATTTGCAAAAATGTTATTCTCACTATTCTCATTTATGTTATTCTCACTATTAGTTTTTTGTTTTGGAAATATAGTTATTTTTCATAAGAGTGTTATTTGAGAGACTATGGACTCTGAAAAACAACCTGAGGGTTTTGAAGGGGCGGGGTTGGGGGAGCCTGATGGTGGGTATTATGGAGGGCATGCATTGCATGGAGCACTGGGTGTGGTGCAAAAACTATGAATTCTGTTACACTGAAAAGAAATTAAAAAAACAAACAAACAAAAAAAGAGTGTAATTTGAGATAACATTTAATTGGTTTATTACTGGGGTCTTAAAATGAATTAATAAAATATTTTAAAATTTTCATAATTCTGATATGGTAAATATTGATAGTTATAACCCACATAATCAAAAACTCTTGAGTTCTCAGTAATTTTTAAGAGCATAAGGAGTCCTGAGTCCAAAATGTGTGAAAATCACTGGATTCGGTACATTATGGTCCTTGCAATATGGGGTATTATGCAGTCATCAAAAAGTCACAGAAAATGTATTTGTTGATAAGGAAAAATATTCATAATATATTAAGTGGTGTGCTATGCTACTCTATTCTTATTTAAAATGTATGTGCATATGAATAAAAGATGATTCTGACTACTTTATGTTTATTTTGCTTGTCTACATTTTCTGCCTTTAATGTGTAGTTAACATGGATTACTTCAGTAATAAGAAAAATAAAATTGATTTTGGAAAAAATTCAGTTTACTAAGGCATTCATGGTTGCCTTATAGCAAATAATCTTGACCAAAGATGCATATTTCTTCCATCATCTGACTGCAGTAGAGCAAATGGTTTGAAAACAGTACAAGCTAAATTCTGGGAAATTATGCATTTTCTTGGGATGATGATTTGCAACGTTTTGAAATAAGAGATAACAGTGTTCACCTAAAATGACCTAGAAACTTGACAAAGCATTTAAAAACGGACCGAACAAAATTTTAATGTTCTGGAAATACACAGCATTATGAAGCCGGAACGAGTTGTTCACAGATTAGTTTCATGTCCTGTTCTGGGTCTTTATCTACTTCTTTTTTTCTTTCTTTTTTTCTTTGCACTTAATACTACAAGATGGTAGCCTGTATTGTTCTCTAATGGTATCATGTGTCTCCATTTTGTCACCAGGATGAGACTGTGTTATCTTTCAGAGCAAGGACTGGGTCTTAAAGTTCTTTTGCAACAATTATCACAGTACCCGACTGAGAGAGTTCAATATGGAGGAGGCACTAAGTAAACCTTTGAAAGATTGAAATGTTTCATCTTTCTTTCAGACTTACAGTCTGACTAATTCATTCTTCTTTCACATGAAAATCCTAAAAGATCTTCTTTACTATATTATAAGTGTAGAAGGAGCTGGAGAATTCTTAATATCAAAATGTTTAGTTATTCCTGCAGCTTAAGAAACAAAGCTAAGCTTCTCTTCTGCAATCAGACACAGATGTTTATTACTTAAAAACAAAACAAAACTTTCTCACTGATTCAGTGGCTGACAGGTCGTCATACTCTACGGTGCTAATTGCCTTATTTATGTCTGTTTTTTTTTCCATTTGAAACAGAAGGACCAAAGCACATGTATGACCCGACTGAAGGACGGCTGATTTTCTGTATTAGCTGCCATGCTCTGATGACATCTAGAAGAGAGGGGAGTGGGACAGAGGCTTCTGGACTATCTCCCACAGGTACAGCCCATGTTCTGACAAGGCATTGACAGTGGACATGAGAGGTGGGGCCAGTTTTCAAGTCTGGATGGTATTTTTGGTTGGAAAAACAGAGTTTTTTGATGGCTTGGTGTGCAGAAGAAGGAGCCTTTGAGGGTGAAACAAAGATTTCTAGCTTGGGGACAGGAGATTAGAAAGGCCGTTGTAGAGTCAATGACAGAAGGCCTGGTGAGAATCCGGATATAATGGATTCAGGTAAAGACACATTGAATGTGAGTTCAGTCTGAGACTTCTGTGGTATGTGAGTACCTCATTTCTTAGAGTTTTCTCTAAGGATAATATCCTTCTCCAGGCTTTCCCCATGCTCCTCCCTGAGGGTGGAACATGTCTCTGATCCTAGTGTCCCTTGAACTTATTTACTTGGCCTGAGTGTCTACTTTCTTCATCTCTGAAACCTATTAGGAAGGTTGTGAATTATCTCCAGCTTCTTCCTATGGACATTGTCTTAGAAATGATATTAGAACATCTGTTTTTCTATCCCAGCATATGATTGGAGTATCTTCTATTTCCATCCATATTGAAAGGTTTTTAGATTGTGCTGAGATTATGTCCGCCTTGAAGGCAGGGAAAGTCTCTCTCCTGACAATCTGTTTGAAACACTTGAAAGCAAATAGATTCATATTCCAAATGAGGGGAGCATTGTATTGATCTTGAAAACCTGGATCATGAGGATAAGCTCGTGTTGTGATGGGCAGACCCCCAGAGTGAGGCTCTAAATAATCTGATTTACTGAAGTCGCTCTTCCCCTCATTAGTTGTGTAAATCACTTAATCTCTCCAGGTCTCAGGTCACTCAATTATAAAAATAAGGAGCAAGATAATCTCAAAACCCCCCAATGATGCTTATAATAATCACCATAGTTAATATGTATATTGATTCCTTACTACATGATAGGTATGGGGTAAACATATACATTATCTCACTTTCTTATCAGCTGTCCTTTGAGGTGGGTGCTAGTTTCACTCCCAATTTACAGACAAGAAAACTGAGGCTCAGAGAATGTAAGCAAGGTGCCCAGGTTCGAAAGCTAGTAAGTGGTGGATCTAAATTAAAATCCAGATCCATCAAACTCCCAAGCCTTTGCCCTTATCCACTGGAGCACTGTTTCTCAGGGTCCCTATCACTTCTTTCTAAAATTTTCAAATTTGAAATAACAACAACAAAATTATAGTGAGTAGGACTGTGGTGATGTCTTCTCCACTTGTCAAAATTGAACAAGACTGCTAGAGAGCCAAAAAGTTTTTAACAATGTGAACAAGGCCAATTTTGTATTTTATGTGATCCTCTAACATGTTGGAAGCCTAGTCCTGTACCAAGGGGAAGATGGACACCACTCACATCCTTGTTAGCACTGGGGCAGGCCAGGAATTGTAAAGGTGTTTACCAGGCTCTGTATGGTGATCAGCCACCACTGTCCCTGCCTCCAGCTAGAGCTCATGATTCATACAGAAGAAAAGTACTGTGGACATGATGTAGACATCATGGCCCTCTTGGGAAGCTTGGGTGGATGCACTGATGACTGAGAACTATTGCCTTGGGAACATTCCTGAAATGGGTCTAAGACATTGCTTGTAGTTAGTCATAGGATGTTGGTTAATGACACCTGCTAGGGCGGAAGAGTCTAATGTCTGTGTCAGATCAGTAAGTTTAGAACTACAACACCCTCCCCCTCAATTAATTCAATCCCTAAGCACCCCCTAGGGGCCAGTCACAGCGCTAGGTATTGAGGACATGAAGCTGCACTAGACATTGATTGTGAACTCGGGAGCTGCGGGGAGGAGAGAGACACACCAAAAATACAGCTCTGCTGGGGGAAGCACAGTGCACACCGAATAGGCTGAACCTAAAATAATTTCAAGGAGGAGTTAAGTTTATGGTTGAAGGTCCCTAAATAGAGGTTCTGTGTTCTTTTTCTGGATACTCATCACTGAACTAGATACAAATCCAGCATAGCAATTTTTAGGCTGCTATCTAACAGAGAAGCTGATGGGCAGACACAGCTGGAAAAATGAAACTATGCCATCAAAACAGAGAGGACCCTTCAGGGTCTTATGAGTGTCAGTTGAAGGCTTTCTTATTAAGAGCTATGTATTTTCAGAAATTAGGTCACAGAAATTTGAGATTTTTAATATAACCAGACTGTAGAAATAGAATGCAGGATTGCATTACCTTGGACTTGTTATTCAGTCTGCTACAATGTGTAACAGTTCCAGACAGTTCCAGGTAGGCCTAAGGACTTGGCTCTGCAAACCAGTTAGGGACCCAGATTCATGGAGGTTCCACCATCTTTAATACGTAGTTTTCATCATTGCTCCTGACATAGATAGACATCTAGACAGGGTAAGGAAGAGCCCAGAGAATATTACGTAGGAAGATTTTATAGGGTAGGCTGTCTAGGAAGTGGTACATATCACCTCTGGTCATATTTAGTCTCTGGGCTATTGCTAAGAGGCCACGGGGAGCTGGGAAAGGCAATTCAGCTGTGACTCCAGGAAGAAGAGGAGCTGGTTTGGTAAATAGTGAACACTTTTTGCCACAACCATAGATTGGGGATGGGACAAGTAAGCCAAAAATGTCTTCTGGAGACCCAACCTGAGAGAATAAAAAGTTGGAGGGAAGAGAACAAGATAATCTCTGCTGAAACAGTTTAAGTTCTCCTTCACCTCTCGCAGGGAATAAGGCTAAGTCACAAAGCAGCAGACACATCCAGATTTTCCAACTGGATTTCACAGAGTGAAGTCAGCTAGCTATCTATGTGTCTATATGCAAATTTACACCTTTAGTGTGAGCTATGAGTATTATATTCTGATTATTATACACCTTATTATGACATCATATGCAAATGTTATCCATCTCTTAATAATAATAATAGCTATTATATATTGAGCTGTCATTGGGCAAATTGAGTTTTCTCAATGAATCTATCAATTACCATGCTATCTTGGTGATCACAGCTTTGTAGTAAAGCTTGAAGTCAGGCAACGTGATGCCCCCAGTTTTGTTTTTCTTTTTCAACATTTCCTTAGCAATTTGGCGTCTCTTCTGATTCCATACAAATTTTAGGATTGTTTGCTCCAGCTCTTTGAAAAATGCCAGTGGAATTTTGATCGGAATGGCATTGAAAGTATAGATTGCTCTGGGCAGTATAGATTTTAACGATGTTTATTCAAGTAGCTGCTATTATTATAAGAACTTTGTAGATGAGGAATTGCAGACTTAGAAAAGTTGCATAATGAGCAGTTAATATAAATCAGATAGTGTTACTCTCTTGCTTAAAAATTTAGTGGCTTTCTACTGTGATCAGAATAATCTAACCTCCTTACTTTGGCCTACATATCTTCTATAATATGGCCCAGCTTTGTTCTTTTATTTCTTCTCCTCCTTCTCTACACTCCAGTCTCAGAAAATATTCAAACATATTTTTGTTTGAAACCCCAAATTCATCTTGCTTTAGAACCTCTGGACTTACTATTCCCTTGGTCCTAGATTTCTCAAATGTCTAGATTGTTCCCTGGCACAGAGGGCACTTATTAAATATTGCTGAATGAAGAAAGGAAAGAGTAATTCAAACCCAGTTATAAGTTAGCAAGAGGTGGAGCTGGTATTCCAGGCATTCTTTCTTATGTTAAAAGCAGCTTGTGATCATCTACTATAAAGTCCATAGACATTGAGTACACACTGTCGGTTGGACCAAGCAGCGATGTTTTCAGAGACTGAAGAAAAGAACTTGATAGATTTCAGCTCTCATTAGTGACCTCTGGTAAGGATGCCGCATTTGTGGTTTGTCATTTGTGACCGTCTACACAACCTTCCAAGTCTGAATTTCTCTGTCTATGAAAAGGGGTAAAATTCCACTTACCTCATCTTGTTCTTGTGAGGATTAAATGAGATAAGCATGTGAAAACTTCTCTGGAGACTCTAAAACATGATGTGAAGATCTATTTTTGCAAGAAAGGAAAAGAAATACATCTTTTCTTCCTCAGTCCTTTCCGTGAGTGTTACATGTAGCAGGAAGTAGTAGTGGGAGGAGGGGCAGGTAGGAGGTGAGCTCTCTTTGGCCAGCTGGAACAATGGCATTCCCCACCTTCACACTGAGGATGGGACCTGCGTCCAGTCCTGTCATAGTGCTTACATTAGCAGAGACTGGGAGCAGTTTCTCAGGTATAAACGTGCTCAAGTGAAAATTACTTTCTCTGAGAACATGACCCCACCAGTGATTCACTCTGTAGTTGGAAGAGGCCTCCATGTCCCAGAGTGCAGACATAATCACCCTCAGTAGGGCTACATGATGGGGAGTGTAGATAATTGCATTCTGTTTACCACTGCACAGCTTCAAGTGAGTTTCCAACAGCAGTAATGGCATTACAGGGTGGACGGAATTTTGCCATATTTCTCTAGCGATTCTTTGAAGACTTGGTATACTGAATTGTCTTTCTACTCTTTTACAAGTTCGAGAATGCACAAGCAAGATGATTAATCTCTGCTTTAAATAGATGCCTAACATGTTTTCCTGTGTGTTGAAGAGGAAAGGGCAGTGTCCCCAGTGTTTTGTCCAATCGCTCATTCTACAAAGGACACAATGAGGTGCTTGTCTAAGCTCAGGAAGCTCTTTTGTGGCAGAGTTGGGACTAAAACTCAAGTCCTCTGACTCTCAGAGTAGTGCTCTGGCCACAACATACATTCAACCAAATAAATGTTGGAAAAGAGTTACTTTTTTTTTTTTTAAGATTTTATTTATTTATTCAACAGAGAAAGAGAGAGATCACAAGCAGGCAGAGAAGCAGGCAGAGAGAGAGAGAGGGAAGCAGGCTCCCTGCCGTGCAGAGAACCCAATGTGGGGCTCGATCCCAGGACCCTGAGGTCACGACCTGAGCCGAAGGCAGAGGTTCAACCTACTGAGCCACCCAGGCACCCCAGAGTTACTTTTTGAGCTTTGGACTTGTTCCCTTATTTGTCCCATGTTACATGCTACTCTGCGGTTTTAACACCTGCTAGAAAGTATACAGATCTCTATCTTGTAAGCCTCCATGTTGTTCTCTTTCTCAAAATCATCACAGATAGAGAGGTTTGCTTGGGGGAAAGGTCCAGAAGTCCTTGGGAGCGGCTGAAGAGCTGGGGAGCTTGGAATCTAAGTGGGAAATATTCTAAGTCTCTTCTAGAACAGCTTTTCAGCTAAAAGAAGACATTACATTTTAAAGACTGACTTTGTATCTTCTATAAACTTGAGTTAATAGAATTTCTAACTTATTTACTGTGTAGACTCTTTTCTCCCTCATGAATTAAGAAGCTAGTAAATTTTTTCAATTAAAAAAAATTTTAATTGTGGTAAAATACACATAACATAAAATTAACCATTTGAAGTGTACATTTCAGTAGGGCTAATTATATTCACATTGTTGTGCAACCAACCTCCAGAATGCCTTTTTATTGCAAAACTGAAACTCCATGCCCATTAAATGACAACTCTGCATTTCCCCCTCTCTCCAGCCCCTGGCAATGACCATTCTACTGTCTCCAATAATTTGACTGCTCTAGGTACCTCATTTAAGTGGAGTCATATAGTAGTTGTCTTTTTGAACTAGCTTATTTCATTTAACATGACTTTAAGATTCATATGTGTCATAGCACTTGACAGAATTACCTCCCTAAAACTGGATAATATTCCATTGTCTGTATATAACACATTTTATTTGTCCATTCATTTATTGATGGATACTTGGGTTCCTTTCACCTCCTGGCTGTTGTAAATAATGGCTTCTATGAATGTGGATATGTGAATATCTCTTCAAGATATATACTTGGGTATGTACTCAGAAGTGGAATTGTGGGGTCATAGTTAACTATTTTATTTTTTTGTGGAACTGCTATACTGTTTCCCACAGTGGCTGTACCACTTCACATTCTCAACAGTGCTCAAGGGTTCCAATTTCTCTACATCTCTCCAACACTTATTTTCTGGGTTTTTTTGTTTGATTGTTTTGTTTTGTTTTTGCAAGTAGACATCGTAATGAGTATGAGGTATCTCACCGTGGTTCTTACTCTATTTCCCTAATGACTACTGGTGCTGAACATCTTCTCATATGCTTGTTGGCCATTTGTGTATCATACTAGAGAAACACAACTAGAGTCTTGGGCTCATCAATATTTATTTATTTGTTTGTTTGTTTGACATTGGCTTGTAGGAATTCTTTTTTTTTTTAAGATTTATTTATTTTAGAGAAACAGGGAGAGCAGAAGGAGAGGGAGAGAGATAGGGAGAGAGGGAAGGAGAAAGAGGGAGAGAGAAAGAGACCCCCCAAGAAGATTCCCTGCTGAGCATGGAGCCTGACACTGGGCTTAATTTCACCACCCTGAGACCATAACCTGAGCTGAAATCGAGAGTCAGATGCTTGAGCGATGAGCCACTCAGGTGTCCCATATTTGTAGGAGTTCTTTATGTGCTCTGGATATTAACCCCTTATCAGACATGTTTTGCAAATATTTTTCCCATTCTGTAGGTTGCCCTTTAAGTCTGATGATTGTGTCCTTTGATGCACAGAAGCTTTCTTTTTGTGTGTGTAGTCCATTTTTATCTACTGTTTTCTTTTGTTGCCTATGCTTTTGGTGTTATATCTAAGAAATCATTGCCAAACCCAATGTCATGAAGATTTTCTTCTGTTTTCTTCTAGGAGCTTTAGAGTTTTAACTCTTACACTTAGGTCTTTCACCAATTTTGAGTTAATTTTTGTCAATGGTATAAGGTAAGGGTCTATGTTTACTCTTTTGCATGTGGATCTTCAGTTTTTCTAAAACAATTTGTTGAAGAGACTTCCCTCTCTCCATTAAATGGTTTTGGCACCCTTATGGAAAATCATTTGACCATATATGCAAGCATTCATTTCTGGACTCTCTGTTCTGTCCATTTGGGCCATATGTCTTTCTTAGGCTAGCACCACACTGTTTTGATTGTGGTAGCTTTGTAATAAGTTTTGAAAGCAGGAATTGTGAGGCCTCCAACTTTGCTCTTCTTTTTCAAGATTGTTTCTGTCCCTTCAAAGTCCCTTGAGATTCAACACAAATCTTAGGATGGATTTTTTCCTATTTCTACAAAAAATGCTGCTAGGATTTTGGCGGAGATTGCACTAAATCTATAGATTGCTTTGGGTAATATTGACATATGAGCAATATTAATCTTCCAGTCCATGAAAATGGGCTGTTTTTTATTTGTGTGTATTGTATTTCTTTCAGCATTTTTGGGGTAGTTTTCATTGTACAAGTCTTTTGCCTCCTGAGTTAAATTTATTTCAGATATGTCTGTGCATGTGTGCTATTACAAATGAAATTATTTTCCTTTTGGATTGTTTATTGTTAGTATGTAGAAATACAAATAATTTTTATGTTGATTTTGTGTCTTGTGACTTCGCTCAGTTTTTCAGTTATAACAGTATTTCTGTAGAATCTTTTGGGCCTTCTACCTATGGTGCACCTATGGTGTTTGCAAACAGAGATCCTTTTATTTCTTCCTTTTAAATTTGCACACCACATATATTTTTTTATTTGTTTATTGCCTAATTGCTCTGTCTGGAACTTCTAGTACTGTGTTGAATAGGAGAGGTGAAAGTGAGCATCCTTCTTACTGAATAATACAATTATCCTATGTCAAAGGAACCAGCAGTATATAGGAAACTGACTTCAAAGGTGAACTTTGACTCTTGCATTGCTTTTCACTACCCTGTGTGTGCTCCACCAGGGACAGTGACCTAGGCCACATTCTCATTCAACAAATATTTGTGGATGAACAGGCCCCGAAGATTTAGAGAACAAGACAACGAAGTCCCTTCTTTCGTGGGGATGACAGTCTAGTTTGGGTGAATGTGTATTTGAGGAATAAATTATGATCAAATAAACAATAAGAAAAATTTTGAAAGTGATAAGTCCTGTAGAGAACATGCAACAGGACTGACAGAAAGATAATGACTAGGAGATAGTTAAAGCCCTTGTGTTTGAAGAAGTGACACTTGAGCCATGATGTAAATGAGCCATGTTAAGACCCGGAGGCTGTGTTCTAGACAAAGGAACCACAAGTGTGTGAGTTTATGGCAGGACTAAGTTTGTCATGCTCAAGCAAGTGAAAAAAGGCCGTTGAGGTTGAGTAGAGTGAGCAAGGACAAATAGAAGATGAAGTCAGAGATGTTGGCCAGAGCCAAATCCTAGAGAGGGCCTCGTGGCACAAGGGAAGGATTTATTCTCCGATGATGTGGTCTACATTTTAAAGGCATTGTTCATCTGTGTGCTGCTATGCAGATAATGGTCATGAGGATAATGGGCTGTATCCACATGGCTCTCACACATTCCCTTGTACAGTCTTTGTCCCCCACTGAACCCAGGAAGTCCCTACACCAGGCAGAGGCTTGTCTTTCATTCTCATACCAGATACCAGCCAGCTTTTGAGGACTGCAGGGTACTGAGAGAAGAGTGGAAACAGAGAAGGTGAAGAGAAAGAACCAAAACTCAATTTTCAGACTTTGAGACTTTGTTTGAGTAGAGGTGAAAGTATAGTGGACACCATCAGTACCTTTCCATATGCCGTCTGCCTGCACCACTGTGTGCATTCCAAGGACATCATGGACTCACCTTGCCTGAAGGCCGGCCAGAACTGTTGGGGGAGATGTTCCCCTGGAAGCAGCCCTCTGCCAATGACCAGATGGAAGATGCAAGATAAATATTCAAATTCCCTTGCCCTTCACATGGGATAGCTCAGATGTGTTCTACATGGTTTATGGTTTTCCAGAATTCCCCAGCAGGACTGAGCCCCAGTTGTCCACAGAAGAATCTTGCTTGATAGTGCACTGTTTATTAGCCTCCTCTCTCTCCTATTTGCTACACTGCTGGAGCTCATAATCTTGTCTCAGACTCTGCTTCTGGGGTAACCCGCCCTATGAGAGAGGATATCTGGCCTAAATCCTGCTGATTATTGCACTGGCTGTTGGGATCATGTCAGAGGATGCATTTATTGAGTGCATCCTGTACATTCTTCTATGGACTTCTAGACATAGGAAGCAACATGAAAGCTTTAACTTGTGAATAGATTTTGTAAATTATGAACTGCTCCTGCAGACTGGATATAAGCAAGCAAGATGAAATCAAACATCTTTGCATTTTTCTCAGTTTGTATCTCTAGCATTTAATTCCCTGATTCTAGTAGACACTTGAGAAATACTTGTTGGATGAGTGAGGTAGAAAATATGGCAAATATCCAGGGATGAGATGAAATGTACATACTTTGTTATTTCTTAGATTCTTGGAAAGCCCAAGGTGGTGGATAACCTTCCTTGATTCTCTTTCATTTTATCTCTCTGTGCCCAAATTACAGCTGGGAATCAGGAATGAGGTGTGTGTTGGCACTGTGACATTCACTTAGCTTTTCTCTATTAATTTATCTGAGCTTAACTTTTATTTAACTAATTCAACAAATATTATCCAGCACTAAATGTCAGGCACTCTGATGAGAATATGGAGATACGTGGGCTAGCAAAGAGACAGAGTCCCTTCCCTCTTAGAACATAAATGTTGTTGGGGATAGAGATATTGCAAAAATTATTATATGAGCCAATTTTAATTATAATTGTATTAAGTACTATAAAGTAAAAGTACAGTATGTCATGGAGCATATAACTAGAGACCTAATGTAGTCCAGAAATCTAGAAAAAGTTCATTTGAGAAAGTGACATTTAAATTGAAACTTAAAAAGTAAAATGATTGAATTAAGTATTTGGCGATTTCCTCTTTGGCTTTGAAATCTTGTGGTCATATTCCCACTTTAAACACTGTTTAAATTCTTATGCCAATCTCTGGGACAGTGCTGGGTTGTGGCTCTAAGTCATGAAGCCAACTTCTTGCCCTCCAGATGACTCTGTGACAAGAGGCACACAGGTTCCTGGCCCAGATTACCCAACACTGTTCCCTACAAGAAGGTCTTGAGGATTTTAAAGACACAAGGTCGTGATGTATCTGTACTTGTTCCACCGGTTTTTCTAACTTCCTGTATGCTCATTCTTTTTGGCCTGTTTTGCCTCTTCTGTTAACCCAGCAATATATCTCTCGTTTGAATACTGAAGGGACCTGACTGAGGACAGATGGACACTTTTGGAGATAGAGACAAATAAGATTTGGAATTTGAAAGAATAGGTTCAGATAATTCTCATGTACAGATTCCAGTTATTGGTGAAGATTCAAGCAGCAGTAGAATATGCCATTTTTCTGGGTTCTCCTTGTGTGTGTTTGTGGCCCAATCACTTTTACAGTATTTATCTTCATCCTAACTGAGGACACTATATTCTTCAGCTGTAGACACAGCTCTTCTAGGTCTGTTCTCTACAACTAGCCAGTGCAGCCTAGAGGTGCCGTCCAGTAATTGTGAATCTTCATGGCGGTTTAGTATGAAATATTGGAAGAATAAGGTATCTTAATCCAACTTTTCACTGATTTTTAAATTTTCCTTACAATTTGCTGATTAACCAGTGTTTCAATAAGCCAATACAGAAAGCTCATTGTCTCCTAAGGCAAGTGACACATTCCAGTCTTTTTTAAAATTTTTATTTATTTTTTAAAATTTCTTTTCAGTGTTCCAGAACATTGTTTATGCACCACACCCAGTGCTCCATGCAATACGTGCCCTCCATAATACCCACCACCAACTCACCCAACTTCCCACCCCTCTCTCCTCCAAAACCCTCAGTCCACAGTCTCTCAGGGTTCATCTCCCCCTCCAATTTCCCCCAACTCACTTCTCCTCTTCATCTCCTCATGTTGTCTGTGTTATTCCTTATGTTCCACAAATAAGCAAAACCATATGATAACTGACTCTCTCTGCTTGACTTATTTCACTCAGCATAATCTCTTCCAGTCCCATCCATGTTGCTACAAAAGTTGGGTATTCACCCTTTCTGATGGAGGCGTAATACTCCACAATATATATGGACCACATCTTCTTTATCCATTCGTCCGTTGAAGGGCATCTTGGTTCTTTCCACAGTTGAGACTGTCACCATTGCTGCTATGAACATTGGGGTACAGATGGCCCTTCTTTTCACTACATCTATATCTTTGGGGTAAATACCCAGTAGTGCAATTGCAGGGTCATAGGGTAGCTCTATATTTAATTTCTTAAGGAATCTCCACATTGTTTTCCAAAGTGGCTGCACCAACTTGCATTCCCACCAACAGTGTAAGAGGGTTCCCCTTTCTCCACATCCTCTCCAACATATGTTGTTTACTCTCTTGTTAAATTTGGCCATTCTAACTGGTGTAAGGTGGTACCTCAATGTGGTTTTGATTTGAATCTCCCTGATGGCTATTGATGATGAACATTTTTTCATGTGCCTGTTAGCCATTTGTATGTCTTTATTGGAGATGTGTCATTTGTATGTCTTCATTGGAGAAGTGTCTGTTCATGTCTTCTGCCTATTTTTTGACATTATTATCTGTTTTTTTTGTGTGTTGAGTTTGAGGAGTTCTTTATAGATCGTGGATATCAGCCCTTTGTAGTGGCATTTACAAATATCTTCTCCCATTCTGTGGGTTGCCTCTTTGTTTTGTTGACTATTTCCTTTACTGTGCAGAAGCTTTTGATCTTGATGAAGTTCCAAAAGTTCATTTTCCCTTTTGTTTCCTTTGCCTTTGGAGACATGTCTTGAAAGATGTTGCTGTGGCCGATGTCAAAGAGGTTACTGCCTATGTTCTCCTCTAGGATTCTGATGGATTCCTACCTCATGTTAAGGTCTTTTTTCCATTTCAAGTTTGTCTTTGTGTATGGTGTAAAGGAATGGTCAAGTTTTATTCTTCTACACATGGCTGTCCAATTTTCCCAGCACCATTTATTGAAGAGACTGTCTTTTCTCCACGGTGTATTTTTTCCTGTTTTGTCAAAGATTATTTGACCATAAAGTTGAGGGTCCATATCTGGGCTCTCTACTCTGTTCCACTGGTCTATGTGTCTGATTTTGTGCCAGTACCATGCTACCTTGGTGATCACAGCTTTGTACTAAAGCTTGAAATCAGGCATCATGATGCCCCAATTTTGTTTTTCTCTTTCAGCATTTCCTTAGCAATTCGGGGGCTCTAATGGTTCCATACAAATTTTAGAATTGTTTGCTCCAGCTCTTTGAAAAACGCCAGTGGAATTTTGATCAGAATGGCATTGCAGTTATAGATTGCTCTAGGCAATATAGACATTTTAACAATGTTTATTCTTCCAATCCATGAGCATGGAATGGTCTTGAATCTTTTTGTGTCTTCTTCAATTTCTTTCATGAGTGTTCTGTAGTTCCTTGAGTACAGATCCTTTACCTCTTTGGTTAGGTTTATTCCCAGGTATCTTATGGTTCTTGGTACTATAGTAAATGGAATCTATTCTCTAATGTCCCTTTCTGTTTTTTCATTGTTAATGTATAAGAAATCAACTGATTTCTGTACATTGATTTTGTATCCTGCCACATTATTGAATTGCTGTATGAGTTCTAGTAGTTTGGGGTGGAGTCTTTGGGTTTTTCATATAACATATCATGTCATCTGTGAAGAGAGAGAGTTGGACTTCTTCATTGTCAATTTGAATACCTTTTACTTCTTTTTGTTTTCTGATTGCTGTTGCTAGGGCTTCTAGTTCTATGTTTAACAAGAGTGGTGAGAGTGGGCATTCTTGTGTCTGATCTCAGAAGGAAAGCTGTCAGCTTTTCCCCTTTGAAGATGATATTTGCTGTGGGTTTTTCATAGGTAGATCTTATAAAGTTGAGGAATATTCCCTCTATCTGTATACTTTGAAGTGTTTTAATCAGGAATGAATGTTGTATCTTGTCCAGGCTTTGAATGGCTCTACCCATAGGCTTAACCAATATCTGTGTCTCTATAACGTCTTTTCCATTGCTCCTGTTTATTCTATGTGCTCTGCTCAAACTCTGCTTGAATTTTGGGTCATTTTACATGTGGTATTTAAACACTGAAAGCGTCTGTTCCTTGGCATAGTGATGCCTAGGACATACATCCCATCCATACAAATTGTGCAAATAGTAGCTGCCTGGCAAGTTAGAAAAATTCAATGAAAAGAAGCAAAACAAAATCAGAAGTAAACACAAAATACTCCAAAGCCAAAAACACCACTTCAATCACCAGAAAAATGTGCTTTTTCACTGCAAATATTTTAAAAGGGACTGTTTTCTACCCAACTACAAAGATGGGGAACCCTATATGTAGTCCCCAGAGCAGACCAAAGCCATGGTTAATGGAGCATTAACCATGCACAGTGGTTAATGGAGCCAAAGGGAGAAAGAGAAGTCCTATGTGAGTAGTAATTATGCTGAGTTACCTGTCCTGAGGTCAGTAGTGCAAGCAGAATGAGAGGTACCCTTCATAGGAGAGATATCTTGGGCGAGTATCTTTTTAAAAGCAGAGGATTCTCCCGAACATCAGTAGGAGGAAAAGTATGAGTTTAGTGAGAAATAATTAGCCATACCAAATATAGGACCTACTATACAAATGCTTGTACCTAAGAATGGCTGTCTGCAGTCTGAATGTACATTAAATATAACCATTAAAATAAAGAAAGTATAGAAATAGAGACAATAAGTGGCTATATATTAAGTATAGTTTAAGAAGTTTACTTTATTGAACAATCTAGCTCTTAGAGCTAGAGGGGAAATGTTTGCTTTGCAACACCACTTCTTAAAATTAATCTTTGACCCGTAAAGCTGTTCTGAAGATCGTGTTAATAGCTAGCATCTATGGGCCAATATCTTTACACCATCCCATTTAATCCTCAGCCCTAAAACGTAATATAATAATTTTCTCATTTTATAGGTATGGGAACTAGAGTTTTATGAAGTTAAGCAGATTACTCTGGTTCACACAATGAGCAAGTGGCAGAACAAGACTTTGAGCTCAGGTTAGTGACTCAGAGTTCAAGCCTGGGATTTCCTTCTATATCAGTTGTTGAATGAGTAGGGGGGGGCAACAAAGAGGAAAGCAAGATGAGGTGGTGGACACTGCCTCTCTTGAAAGGACAAACTTGGATCTGAATGAAGTGGCATCTGAGAGGAGGCTTGAAGGACAAATAGAAATGACATTAAAAAAAAAATCAGGTCCTCTGATGGATTCCCTGGGGAATTCTACCAAACTTTTAAAGAAAAAATAACACCTATTCTCCTGAAGCTGTTTCAAAAAATTGAAGCAGAAGGAAAACTTCCAGACTCTTTTTATGAAGCCAGCATTACCCTTATCCCCAAACTAGGCAAAGACCCCACCAAAAAGGAGAATTTCAGACCAATATCACTGATGAATATGGATGCTAAGATTCTCAACAAGATCCTAGCAAACAGGATCCAACAGCACATTAAAAAGATCATCCACTGTGACCAGGTGGGATTAATCTCTGGGTTACAAGGGTGGTTCAACATTTGCAAATCAATCAATGTGATAGAACAAATCAGTAAGAGAAGAGAGAAGAACCACATGGTCCTCTCGATGCAGAAAAAGCATTTGACAAAATCCAGCATCCGTTCCTGATTAAAACGCTTCAAAGTATAGGGATAGAGGGAACATTCCTCAACTTCATAAAATCTATCTATGAAAGACCCACAGCAAACATCATCCTCAATGGGAAGAAGCTCACAGCCTTCCCCTTGAGATCAGGAACAAGACAAGGATGCCCACTCTCACCACTCTTGTTCAACATAGTATTAGAAGTCCTAGCAACAGCAATCAGACAACAAAGAGAAATAAAAGGTATCCAAATTGCCAAGGAAGAAGTCAAACTCTCTTTCTTCACAGATGACATGATATTTTATAAGGAAAACCCAAAAGACTCCACCCCCAAACTACTAGAACTCATACAGCAATTCAGTAACGTGGCAGGATACAAAGTCAATGTACAGAAATCAGTGGCTTTCTTATACACTAACAATGAAGATACAGAACGGGAAATTAGAGAATCGATTCCATTTACTATAGCACCAAGAACCATAAGATACCTGGGAATAAACCTAACCAAAGAGGTAAAGGATCTGTACTTGAGGAACTACAGAGCACTCATGAAAGAAATTGAAGAAGACGTAAAAAGATGGAAGACCATTCCATGTTCTTGGATCGGAAGAATAAACATTGTTAAAATGTCTATACTACCTAGAGCAATCTATACTTTTAATACCATTCCGATCAAAATTCCACCGGTGTTTTTCAAAGGGCTGGAGCAAATAATCCTAAAATTTGTATGGAATCACAAGAGACCCCGAATTGCTAAGGAAATGTAGAAAAACAAAAATAAAACTGGGGGCATCACGTTACCTGATTTCAAGCTTTACTACAAAGCTGTGATCACCAAGACAGCATGGTACTGGCATAAAAACAGACACATTGAACAGAGTAGAGAGCCCAGATATGGACCCTCAACTCTATGGTCAAATAATCTTTGACAAAACAGTTAAAAATATACAGTGGAAAAAAGACAGTCTCTTCAATAAATGGTGCTGGGAAAATTGGACAGCTATATGTAGAAGAATGAAACTCGACCATTCTCTTACACCGTACACAAAGATAAACTCGAATTGGATAAAGGACCTCAGCGTGAGACAGGAATCCATCAGAATCCTATAGGAGAACATAGGCAGTAACCTCTTTGATATCAGCCACAGCAACTTCTTTCAAGATATGTCTCCAAAGGCAAAGGAAACAAAAGTGAAAATGAACTTTTGGGACTTCATCAAGATCAAAAGCTTCTGCACAGCAAAGGAAACAGTCAACAAAACAAAGAGGCAACCCACAGAATGGGAGAAGATATTTGCAAATGACAG
>PISX010021810.1:0-32881 GCA_004024625.1 Mellivora capensis
GAATGTTGAACCATCCTTGTAACCCAGGGATAAATCCCACTTGGTCATGGTGGATAATCTTTTTATTGTGCTGTTGGATCCTATTTGCAGGGATCTTGTTGAGAATCTTAGCATCCATATTCATCAGTGATATTGGTCTGAAATTCTCCTTTTTGATGGGGTCTTTGCCTGGTTTGGGGAACAGTGTAATGCTGACTTCATAAAAAGAGTCTGGAAGTTTTCCTTCTGCTTCAATTTTTTGAAACAGCTTCAGGAGAATAGGTGTTATTTCTTCTTTGAAAGTTTGGTAGAATTCCCCAGGGAACCCGTCAGGTCCTGGGCTCTTGTTTTTTGGGAGGTTTTTGGATCACTGCTTCAATCTTGTTATTAGATATTGGTCTATTCAGGTTGTCAATTTCTTCCTGGTTCAATTTTTGGAGTTTATAGTTTTCCAGGAATGCATCCATTTCATCTAAGTTGCTTAACTTATTGGCATATAACTGTTGATAATAACTTCTGATGATTGTTTCTATTTCCTTGATGTTAGTTGTGATCTCTCCCTTTTCATTCATAATTTTATTAATTTGAGCTTTCTCTCTTTTCTTTTGGATTAGTGTGGCCCATGGTTTATCGAACTTATTGATTCTTTCAAAAAACCAGCTTCTAGTTTCATTGATACGTTCTACTGTATCTCTAGTTTCTATCTCATTGATCTCTGCTCTAATCTTGATTACTTCCCTTCTTGTGTGTGGAGTTGGTTTAATTTCTAGGTTTTGGGGGGCACTAGGGTGGCTCAGTCCATTGGGTGTCTGAATCTTGGTTTCAGCTCAGGTAGTGATCTCAGGGTTGTGAGATTGAGCCCCATGTTGAGCTCTCCACTTAGTAGGCAGTCTGCTTGAGATTCTCTCCTTCCCTCTGTCCCTCCCCACCGGTGTACACAGGCACTCACATGAGCACACACATGCTCTCTCTCTCTCAAAATAAATATTTGAAATTCTAGGTTCTTTATTCTTCATCTGTTTACATAATCAGGGTTTTCTTGAATGCTATTGGGAAAAAAAATCTGATGTTTACTAGAATTTTCTTTCTGTTTTTTTAATTGTACATTTTTGTGTTTAGAAATCCTTCATAGGCCTCAAACTGGCTATTTTGTCTCTACCTTTGAAGGAAAGAATGTTTTCTATATCTTACACTTGTACAATAAGGGAGGGTCGCTTTTGATTGCTCTCGTGTGTTCAATGGAATTCTGCAGTCCAGTAGCTGGAGGAGGTGTGGAGAGAAGTGTAGGTCTAAAATCCTGATCTGCCCCATCTCTTCTCTGCTATGTGACAAGTTGTCATGTCATCTCCTCCCTCTGGTCACCACACCAGGGACTGGTCCAGACCATTTCCTGATGTGTCAGCCTCCTGTGTCTGGATGAGCTCTCCACCCCTCATTGGTTCTCAGCTTGGAGGCATAAACACCACAGACTCTGATTTCAACTCTTTCCCAATCTCACAGCAATGGGTACTTTCCATCTGTATCCCACCTAACTTGGTGGCACCATTTGCCTCTGTTGACCACTCATTCTCTCTTTCTGGAAACACTTCTTTCCTTTGTTTTTGGACTCATGCTCCTCTGACTTGCCTTAAATCCTCAAGGCTCTCTTTTTGTAATATCATCTGACAGTTCTTCTCCTTCTTCCCGCCCAGGACATGTTGTCTTCCTCAAGAATCTTAAGTGTTCCTCATATATTCATACTCTCTCACAGGGCGACTGGCTGTCAGTCTGTCCAGACCTGAAGACGTTCCCATCACATAGAACAGTGCTAAAACTGAGAAAATCCCAAAGTAGGATACATTGCTAACTCTACTATGAAAATCTTCTCTATTCCAACGGCTTCAAGCATCAGTAGACATTAACCACATCTCTGCATGTTTCCCCCCACACCAACAGATGTCTTCCATGGTCACTAACTTGGAATACGTCACCAGCATCTATCCAGCTGCCCTATCCCTCACAGAGGAATGATCCCTCTCCCACAACCCCCACATCCAAATGACTGATAAATTTTTATAATTCTAATTTTGTTTTTAAGATTTTATTTATTTGAGAGAGAGAATGTGAGTTGTGGGTGGGGGGGACAAGCTGACTCTTTGCTGAGCATGGAGCCCATCTCAGGGATTGATCCCAGGACCCCAAGATCATGACCTGAGCCAAAACCAAGAGTGGGATGCTTAACTGACTGAGCCACCCAAGTGCTCCAGTAGTTTTCATTTTAAAATCCCTTCTGAACTGTTCATATGTCAAGTGCTTCCTAGAATACTGTTGCATCTTCTTAATTGGTGTGACTGTAAGATGTTGACAATGATCTTATTCTACTTCATCCAGGCAAATGGTAGGATTCAGCCCCTTGGAGATAAGTATGTAAGCCCTCTGACCAGTTAAATGTCAGCAGAAATGACACAATATGTTCTGCTGTGGGAAGAGCTGGTGAGTGATTTGCCTGGTTTCCTTCCGCCTACTATGGCAAATAATCTCCCACGGTGGGAATTTTGTCAGTCTGCATTAAGTTGTCAGCCAGGGCAATGTTGAGCCTAATGCTGGGGGAGTTCATAGATGATATACAGCCCGGAGCACATATATTTTTTAAGCCACTGTGATTTGGGGCTGTTCGTTACTATAAGACAACTTCGCCTGTAGTGACAAATACACTTGGTCTCCTCAACTTTCATTTTTAGCTTCTCCAAACAAGTTTCCACACAATAACGAGAATAATCTTTTAAAACACATAACATGCATTGGTCAACCCTTTTCGATGATCCCTTATGAACTTGGAAAATACCAAAATCCTTACCATGGGTTGCTATGCCCTCTCTACTTCTCCAGCTTTTCCTTTCCCTTCCCTTCCCTTTCCTTCCCTCCCCTTCCCTCTTTTTTTTTTCTCTCTCTCTCCACCACCTTATTATAAATACGCCCTTCCTTCCCCTCCCTTACTTTGCAACATGTGTTTATTTTGTTGTGGACATTTCCCATTTGACAGATAGTGAATGTTTCTATGGTCACTTCATTATATACATAAGTCTTTATTTCTTTATCACCTGTGGGCAGCAGCTATAGAGGAAATCAAAGAAATGACCCCGTTCCTAAGCTTCTCTCCTGCTCACCTCTTGCTGATTCAATCAGTTACAGAGCTATGGCAGAAGACATTTCCATGTCACTTAGAGGAATGCTGATACACAAGAAATCCCGCTGTGAGGCATCTCCCCATGCCCACATCTGCACTGAGAACCACTCTGCAGCCAAGCTCTCTGTGGTACAATGGATACAGGCTATCAGAAGTCCTCCTCTTCCTACACCCATGACCTGCTGGCTCACAGTAGTGATGATCTGTGCATTATTTGCATTGCTTCTATTAACTTCTTTTATCATTTATTGCTCTGTAAATTAAAGACTCAGTTACTCCAATCTCAAGCAGATACATTTTACTTGTACTGAATTGAGTGCCTACTACCATCTATTGCAATTATAATTATGTTTTTATTTTGATAATTCAACTTACAAAGGAGCGCCCTCCAAGAACATTATGCTAGGCTTTCTAGTTACTCAACATTACTAAATATTTGTGGATTCGCCCCTCCCCCCTGCCCCGTGGTGGTAATTTTCCAAGTTTTTAAGTGGATTTAATGAACACTTTTTTGACCTTTTATCTCTTGGAAATTTCCCATTCATCTCCTGGAAATCCTCATTTGGTTATCAAATACTTGTTTTTTCCAGAAGGGTCTATGGAGCCTATGTTTATTTTATTTTTGCATATCTGAACATGTTTGTCTTGGTATAAAAAACATTTGGTCTCATTTCTTACCTGAGGGGATGTAGACATATGTTGCTGAAAAGAATTTTGAACTCAGTTTGAATTTTTTCAAAATTGTTAAAATTTGTGTTTTATTACTATTATTTTTTTAATGAGGGAGGGCCGCAGGAAGATGTCAAGAGCTGGGTGTTGAAGGGATACAATCTGCGATCATCGAAGACCAGCAAATTTAATGTGTATGTTTTACTTGATCATTCTACACCAATTTTTTCAGGGACACAGTGGGCTCTTTCCCTAAGACATACCCCACCTTTGTTTTATGAAATGTTTCTTCTCTTGTATATTTGAATACTTTATATCTACTTCATTTGCTTAGTTTCCTCTTGGAGGTTCACCAGTCATACCCAGGCTTACCCACTGTGTCTTATTTTCTCTGTAGCTTTTGCACCTTTTTACATATTTTGCCCATTTTTTTCCTAAGCCTGTCCTCCATGTCTCTCTCAGCAATATTAATTTCAATTTTTGTTCATTCCAATGTGCTTTTGGTTTTGAAATGATTTTTTTTCCTCTTCCACATTTTTCCCAGAGCTCATTCAACTTCCACTCTTTCTTTATGTTGTCTTGCCATGTCTTGTTCCATCATTCTATTTCTTCTTTGAGCTCTGAGCTGCACCAACACCATTAACAAATCTTTTGCCTCTGTGGATAGATGTCTGTACTGTTCTCCTTTGCATAAATCTCCTGATGTACATTCTCTGTTGGTTTTGGTTTGATATATTTCTTTTCAAGATTTTATTTATTTATTTGACAGACAGAGATCACAAGTAGGCAGAGAGGAAGGCAGAGAGGAGGAAGCAGGCTCCCTGCTGAGCAGAGAGCCTGATGTGGGGCTCGATCCCAGGACCCTGAGATCAGGACCTGAGCCAAAGGCAGAGGATACCCATTGGTTTGATATATTTCGTCTGTATGTTTCACCCTTCTCTGTTTATTTCTGATTATTACATGTCTCCAAATGGGGGCTTTTTTTTTTTTCTGGATCAAGCATTTACTAAAAAACTGGATGAGGAATACAGGACATAATATGGGGCATTTTTCCCCCAACTCTAGAGTGCATCTCTGCTATGAGCTCATTTCCCCCTCTCCCACCAAGAATGACCACATATCTCACACATGTGTAATAAATCTGGGAAGAGATTTAATGTGTATTTCATTTCATTTCATGGTGATTGCTACCTCTTTCACCTTGTCATCCAGGCCACTGGCTTTCCACAACGATAACGTATCTGTGTAAAATATGTCTCAGCCTAGTTCCCGTGCCACAATCTAGCATGGAACAGGACTTCAGGCTGTTCCCAGTGCCCAAACACTGTGCCTTGCACTCCTACACTCCAGCACAGTCGTTTTGACTCCTGCAGTCTTTCATTCAAAAAATATTGAGCTCCTATGGGGCACCAGAGCACTGGCCAATATTTTGCAATTCTTTCACTCAGAAAGTATACAGCCCAGAGGGAGACAAACATCAAAAGACCAATTAAAAAATTCTGTGCAAATTAATATAAAATTAGAAATTTTAGTGATCTAGATTTAGTACTCTCATTGGAAACTTCTGGGATGATGGAAATGTTCTTTGCCCCCACTGTTTAATAGAGTGGCCGCTGACAACCTGTGGTTACTGAGCACTTTAAAAGTGGGTAATGTGCTGAGGGACTAAGTTTTAAATTTTATTTAAATTTAATTTAAACTTAATTTAAACTTAATTTAAATTTAAACTTAATCTAAATTTAATTTAAATTAAATACCCACCTGAAGCTACTGGTTAGTTACTGGGCAGTGGTTCCAAGGAGGACATTATATTTTATTTAAGATCTAAAAGATAAGTGTATCCAGGGAAAGACTGGGGAAGAAAAACATCTAAAACTGAAGGAAGGGGTGCCTGGATTGCTCAGTCGTTGAGCACCTGCCTTTGGCTCGGGTCATGATCCCAGGTCCTGGGATCGAGTCCCGCATCGGGGAACGGCTTCTCTCTCTGTCTGCTGCTTCGCTTCCCCGCCTGTGTTCTGTATCTCTCTCTCTCTGACAAATAAAATAAAATAAAATAAAATAAATAAAGTCTAAAAAAAATCAACAACAAAGTAAAAACTTTACAGGTGATGGATATGTTCATTCTCTTCATTATGATGTTGTTTTAACATTGTGTACACATGTCAAAACTTATTCAATTGCACACTTGACAGTTTACTATATTTCAATTATACCTCAAAGCTGTTTTATCAAGTGATCTGTCATCGCAACACATGTATACATATGTTCACGTATGAGACTTTCATAAACAGATCTGTGGATGTGAGCTATCTTTGAAATGCCTCAAAATGTACCCCCCAGGCATATGTATCCTACCCAGCACTGCATTCTGTGACCTTCACGATTCCGAATTATGTGCAAACCAGAATCCATGGGCATCTTTTTTTACTTTCTTATTTCCATAAGAAAAAAAATAATCAGGTTCTTTGCAGGGACTCTAGTTTCGGTTGCTTTTTTCCACGGGAAAAACAGGGGACGGCCTTTGACCCGTAAGTCTGGGTATGGAAGTACACAAAAGAAAACAGAGGCAAACAAAGAGAAAGGGAAATGATCCCTTATAGAGGCTGGTATGGCCTGGAGCCGTGATTTATTTATTTATTTTTTTAAGCTACAGGATTAGTTAATTCCACTTGTCTCTGTGTTGTTGGCATCAGTTGCCTTAACCAGACAGAGAGGTCCTACCTCTCCACTGCTGGCTGCTCAGCAGGGAAAGACGCTGATAAAGGCTAGCGAAGGTGCTGAGACTCGTATCCTCTTCAAAACACCTACAGGCTTCTAGGACTTGAGTTGTGTCCTAAAGAGATGAGGACAGGACAGGACTATGGCCACACCATGGGAGGACAGGGCTTCATTAGCTGATGGAGCGTCTGGGTGCTGTGGCCCACTTCCACATGGCTGGGAAAGCCTGGGCTTGAACCCCTACTTCTGGCTCTTTCTGCTCACTCTTTCTCCATTTACCTCTCACTGGTTCTTCAACCAAACCAGGTGCTTGGGCTGCCATTTCTTCTCCATACTAGAGAATCTCTCTTAAAAAAAAAAAAAAAGGTTTTATTTATTTATTTGAGACAGAGAGGGAGAGAGGGAGCCTGAAACGGGGGATGGGGGGAGCAGAGAAAGAGGAAGAGGGAGAAGCAGACTCCACACTGAGCAGGGAGCCTGACGCGGGGCTCAATCCTAGGACCCAAGGATCATGACCCGAGGAGGAGGCAGATGCTTAACCGACTGAGCCACCCAGATACCCCAACTGGAGAATCTCTTTGCAGGCGTGCAGTTTGCCTCTTGCATTCTCTAGAGAAACCAATTTCCATTGCAGCGTGTGTATGAGTTCATCGGAAAACCAGGGGGTCGCTGGGGTGGTCGCATCTTGGATTCCTAGAGCCCGGGAAGTCCTGTTATCAGAACACTTCCCCAAACATGGTACATCCATTCCCCGGTGTCTAAGCCGCCGCTGTTAACACCGAAGAAGGCTCGAATATCATGACTCTAGAGACAGGGGTCTTGGGTTCCTCTGACTTTGACTCTGAGGTGCCTCGGTGCACCTGTTCCCAGGGCATCTAACTGTATAAGGATCTAGGGCAGATTCACATCGGAAACAGGGATGCAGGCAGCTCTAAGTTAGGAAGGAGGAAAAGCAGAAGCATTTAAAGAAGGACTCAGAAAAGAGGAGAGAGGGCAAAGGGGAGAAAGGGAGAGAAGGAGGGACATGAGGTAAGGAGTTGGGAGGGCATCAAGGGATGAGAAGGGGAGGAGGCAGTGGGGGTGGAGGTAAGGAGGGAGGGGCCTTGGAGCAGGAAGCAGGAGAGAAGGACAGAGCAGAGAGTGCAGCGTGGACCCCAGGCAAGTCTCGCTCTCTGGAGGGTGCTGCTCTTAGGATAACCTTGGCCTCCAGAGCCCTTCCGAACACGTACATCCTGCTTTGAGAAACGGCGAGCATGCTTTTGTTTTCCAATCTTGGGAGTATAAATTTTGAAATTCAGATTTATCTTCTCTGGGAACTTCGAAGGGTTGTACATCTCTGAGAGAACACTGAGTTTTCTCGGGACCTCGGCCCTGGATGTTCTTATACAAACTACAGTCAAAAGATCCCCTCGACACTTAAGAACTGTCAGGGTGCCGCAGAGTTATTGAGAGAGGAGGTCTGACTCATTCTATCATGTCTGTAGTTGACCTTCACAATTCGGCATTTTATTTTAGGTATTCAAGCCCTTTAGATGCAGACTAAATCCCACACTGGGATGAGGCAATGAGATCTTAATTGCATTCCAACAGGGGTGGTGGAAAGGGGCGGTGGAAGGCACTGTGAGAAGGTCCTGGGGAATAAGCCTGTTGACTACACCTGCCCTTGACCCTCAGAAGCCCCCACTGAGTGGTACAGCGTCTGTGAGGAGTCCAACTGGGGCTGGCCATTCTCATAGTGAAATGTCAAGCTGCATTTCATGAATTCTCCAAAAGGAAAAAAAAAAACCACCCGTAGCATTAGAGAGGGTGTGTTTTTTTCTCTGTAAGTGAGAAATTAGGATGCTGAGGTGGGAAAACATCGACATTAGAAAATATGGCTTCTTTCCCCTTAGGCGGCAGGCATCTCAGTATACAGGACAGAGATAAAAATGGCAGAGAGTGCTCTCTGCTAATTCTTTCCAATTTCTAGAAGCCTCCTGAGAACAGTGACATTTATCAGTTGCAAGGGTGGTTTTTGGTTTTAGGAACCAGCGCTCGGTTTTAATGAAATCTGTCCTTCCTGGATAAGCGATGGCATAATTGCCATAAATAACATCATATTTATTTTCAAAAGCAATTTTTTTTTTGTTTCAAAGGGAGTCTGCCCATATTTAAAAATAAAACAAATGAGTACTTGGCATCCATCGTCCGGTCTCTGGACTGCACAAGTGATAACACTCGTGTAGTTCAGATAATAGTTATCGTTTATTTGTTTCAATATGTGCTGTTTAAACATAACTATATTCATAAGGTTGGAAAGAAACATGGAAACAAAGAACCTGCAGGAACCTGACATCGAGTTGAAAAGACAAGATACCAGAGTAACTAATTAATTGGTTAATTAAGTAATCAATTATTCATTTATTCTCCAAATGTGTACTGTCAGATACTGTGTGAAGTAATGCGGGTACTATGATAAGCAAAAATAGACTCCGTCTCTGACCTTGGGAAGCCTCCTGTCTAATTCAAGAGAGAGAGAGGAATCAAATACCAACAGAAACAGAAAATTAAACAGTGAGGAGTCCTTTCACGTTTGTTATAAGAGTAAATTTGCAATTACTGCCTCATATTTGCATGAGGGGTTGTGGTGCGTTTGGCACGAGAGGAGCGTTTTAGCAGTTTCCGATGTGTCTAAGAAGTGGTGAGTTAATTCCTTCGATAAACAAACATTTATTATTTTAAAAAATACGTATGAGATGAGAAGTCTGAGAGGTCTTTAGAAAAGCCCGAGTCTGAGTTTGGAACAAAGGTTTGGAAGGGAGAGGGATCAGCATGAGGCCAAGATCAGGTTGTAGAACCGGAGGACCAGAGCAGCAAAGTGCTCTGCAGGAGAGGAGAAGGGAGAAGGAATTCGAGCTGGGGGGCAAAGAGGGGGTCAGGTCGTATGAGGCCTTGAATGCCAGGCTCAATTCTTCATGCATGAAGTCTAAAGGTTAGGGTTCCCTAATCTTGCTATCTCAATTCAGCCAGATAATTAAAAAAAAAAAAATACAGGCATCCAGATTTCAGGTTAAGGCAATCATTTTCAATCTGGGGGCAGTTTTGCACCCAAAGTCACTTGGCAATTGCTCTCAAGTAAAGTGCATTAATAGAAAATTTGAGGTCCCCAGGTCAGAAAACAACAGCCATAGAAAAGATAGTGTGTTACTTACGGTTCCCAAGAGAAGGGGGCTTGCCAGGTACGGGGGGCCACGCAGGGAAGCACCAGAGTTAGTCAGGAAACCGAGAGAACCGGGGACACGAGCCTCTGTTGTGGGCTCCATGGGAAAAAACAGGTCAGCAGGTTTAGGATTGGCTAGCTGAATAATTTCAGCAGGCCCCGGGAGCAGAAGGTCATCCCTAGCTGTCCGGAACCTGGCCCTGGAGTGATTAGGGCCGGTGGGGAGTGGCCCGGAGTGGAGGCACTCCACAGACGAGGTGCTTGCAGTGTGGGCTCTGGTTTGGTTGGGTTGTAATTGAAAAGCACACTTGTGGGCAAGTAGTTTCTTATCTCTAGGAACTGATGAACTCTGGGAGGAGCAGTCCCTCCCGGATCGGTAAGGTTCCTAGATGGTCAGAGCATCAGAACTACAGACAGAAAAAGACAGGGTAACTATAGCAACACCGGGAGACATTTTTGGTTGTCACCACTGGGTCGGGGGTGGATGCTGTCGGCATCTAGTGGGTAGAGGCCAGGGATGCCGCTACATTCTACATTCTACAACACACAGGACAGCCCCCCAGCAGAGAACTGTGCTGCCCCAAGTATCAACAGACCCAAGGTCAAGAATCTTGGGAAAACTGTCAAGTCCTCAAGGAGAGCCCTGGAATCTCTTTATATGATTTTAAACTTCTCAAGGGGATTCGGAAGACAGATGGGATTTGAGAACCCATTGGGATAGGCAGTGGGGAGCCACTGAAGGGTTGTGAGCAAGAAAATGGCTTAGGGTAAAAGTTCTAGGAAAAAAATCAGGTGTATGATTCGGTAAATATATACGAACATGGCTGGCAAAAGCCACATTAACTTCAGCTGAGGGCTGCTTTGCAAACCCTGAGCTTGGAGGAAGGGGAAGGAGATCAGTAGGGAGATAAAGGTGGCTTCAACTGGATCTTTAAAATTGTACCTATGAAGGAGTTCCCAGGTAAATTTCCAAAAATGGTGACATTTAATAAAACTTGGTATCAGGTACAGGAATAATCACTATCTTTGCAGCACCTCTCCGAATCTTGGGAAACTCCTACACTAAAGACATTTGAAAAGCCAGGCCTTATGGGGCATCGTGAATTGGTGGACCAGGTGAGATAAAGAAGTTGAAGGCAAGAGTCCACAGAACTTCTCAAGGAATTCATTCCATCTTTAGACAGCTCTGACTGGAAAAAAAAAGATACTGTGGGGATGTCTGGGTGGCTCAGTCGGTTAAGCAGCTGCCTTCGGCTCAGGTCACGATCCCAGTGTCCTCGGATCGAGTCCTGCATCGGGCTCCTTGCTCCACGGGGAGCCTGCTTCTCCCTCTGCCTCTGCCTGCTGCTCTGCCTGCCTGTGCTCACTCTCTCTCTCTCTAACAAATAATAAATAAAACCTTAAAAAAAAAAAGATACTGCCATTTTCCTGCATTCTTTGGAGAGGGCTCTGATTGCCCCCAACATGATGTCCAAATCCCAAGTCCTCTGCTGTCCATGCTCCTCCTTATGGTGCCTTTCCTATGGCTGGCGGTTCCTTGAGGTGGGAACCATGCCTTTTTTCCCTGGTACCTGGAGTGCTTAGCACGGCACTTAGCACACAGAAGACACACAATACATGTTATTAAATACCTAATGACTCTTGGGGTTTTGTTCCCCTGTAATGCAGCAGAGTTGCAGCCTGGGATCTTGGATATCTTACCTAAGGAATGGAGTGTTCCCCACTCCTCCCTGGAAATTCTGAATCCCATCAGAGAACAACATCTAACTGTCTTCCCAGTCTGAGAGATTGCAGTGTGAGCTGTCTGGCAAATTTCATATAAGAAATGTCAATTAGGGAGGAATTAGCCATTTACCCTTCAATCATATGCTATTGAGGGACACCTGTTAGGCCACCATAGTTGTCCTCATCTGTCATAGGTATGGAAAGGGCTTTGCCGACGTTTATATGAACCCAAGGCGGTAGTTGCGATTATTTTTATAACACACCTCCAAACACTTACTGCGGTTGTAAATTACATACATCAGTTGAGTGTTGATTTGATTCATGTGTGCCTGCTCGAATGCACGCTCCCTGAGGTCGGACCAGGTGTCCCTGAGCTCACGATAGTGTCCCAGCCCTTTTTACAGTGCCTGACTCACCAGTGAGAAAGTAGTAACCAAATAAGGAAAAAGCAAAGGGCATACAAAAATTAGAAAGGATGAAACAAGACGTCAAGAGTAATGCCCCAGGCACACCTAGGTGGCTCAGCTGGTTGACTGTCTACCTTGTTCAAGTCATGATTTCAGGGTCCTGGGATGGAGTCCTGCACTGGGCTCCCTGCTCAGTGGAGAGCCTGCTTCTTGCTCTGCCTGCGGCTCCCCCTGCTTGTGCTCTCTCTCTCTCTCTCTCTGACAAATAAATAAATAAAATATTTTTTAAAAAAAGGAAGAAGAATGCCCCAAATAAGATATTTGGCAATAAAACCAAATGGGCTACACTCTTAAGTATAATTTTATTTTTAAAGATTTGTTTATTTGAGAGAGAGAGAGGGAGAGGGCATGCATGCATGACCGGGAGGGGGAGAGAGAGAATCTCAAGCAGATTCTGTGCTTGAGCCCCACACCGGGCTCAATCTTAAGACCCCGAGATCACGACCTGAGCTGAAACCAAGAGCCAGATGCTTAACCGACTAAGCCACCAGGCGCCCCTTAAGTACAATTCTTAAATTACAGTTTTGTTTAAAAATTTTAAAGCATGCTGCTTAATTCTATTATTCTTTGGTAGTTAGTGAGCATTTTCTATGTGTCAAATACTACAGTAATCATTTAAATTGTACTATCTCATTTAATCCTTAAAACAACTGTAAGAAGTAGGTATTCTTAGTCTGTTTCTTTAAAGACAATACATCTTCACTGAAATTATTCACAAAAGTTAAAAGTAAAATTGATAAAGATTTACCTATAAACAGGCACTCAAAAAAAGATGAAAACATTTCTGTTGAAGTAAAATGAAAGACACAGTAACTTACACAGAAAAAAAAGATGCTCATATTATATCACACTGTATCTCAAAAGGAGCATTTCACCATAAAAATATAACTAATACTAATGACTAACTAATATTATACCAAATTCCATAAAAGGCACCAACCATAAATACAAGGAGAAATTAACAGAAACCACAATACTTTACTTATGCCATCTGGTCCTTTAACAGAGGCAGAAAGTCACAAATAATTAAGATCATAAAGAATTCATGTGTGAAATCTAATGAGAATAATACATATATACCAAATTAGAGGGCTAAAAATTGGAATTTGCTTTATTTTAAAATGCCACGACAAAGCTGATATAAACTGACCATATTATTTATTTACAAAATCAACCTTAGGATGTATATTGCCCAAAGCAGAAATTTTATAACAGCGTGATCTAAACACACTGTAATGACAACAACAAAACCATAAACTACTAACGCCAGTTTACTTATTTATTTATAGTAAAAAAAAATTTTTAAATTAATATTCTCTACACCCAACGTTGGGCTTGAACTCACAACCCTGAGATCAAGAGTCCCATGTTCCACCAGCTAAGCCAGCCAGGAGCCCCTTCTAATGCCAGTTTAAATAAAACAAACCCAAGCTCATAAAATTAAGACAAAATGCTATATAAATAACCTCTGTAGTTATGAGGGGAAAATCTAATTCTGCCCCACTTACACTCAGGGTAACTGCATAGTCTTAAATATTTGCACTGTTATCAAGGAGGGATGAGTATAAGATAATTAAGCACTCAACTAAGGTATGTAGAAAATGCACATTAGGATAGCAGAAAGGAAAAAAATGAAGAAATTGGGAAAGAGAAGGAAATTTAAAAATTTATTTTGAAAAGTCTGATATTTGGGCCTTATTAGTATCATAACTGAATCAATGATATAAACAAACTCCATAAGTCTAATTAAAAATAAAAGACAGAAAACACAAATGTACAAAATTAGTTATAAGGGAATGATGCTGTAGGTAAGAGAGGGTTTAAAAGCATTAAAAGAGAATATCATGTGCTGTTCTACGCTAGGAAATTTGAAAATCTCAATGAAATGGGTAATTTTCTTGGAAAATATAAATGACCCAAATTTACTCAGAATGAAACAGCCTGAACAGAAAACCTAACCAGGCAAGAAACTGAAAGTGCTGTCAAAGGCTTACCTCCAAAAAAGGCACTGGCTCGAATGTTTTCATGAACCATTTTTTCCAACTTTGAAGAATAGATAATTCTCCTACTCTGTAAACTGTTTGAAAGGATAGAAGAAGATCTAAAGCTTCCTAATTAGTTTTATAAAGCTATCGTAACCACAGCATGAGAGGAAAAAAAAACCTAAAACAAAAAACCAACTACTTTTCCTATTGTTCAACCAGAAAGAAGATATTAGGAACTTGAATCTGATATGACGTCAACACATCATGCTCCATGGCCAAGCCTGACTGTTTTCTAAAGAGTGAAAGAATGTGTTGATAGTAGGAAATTAAAATATATTCCATGAATAGCCTGGAGGACAAAAATCATATAAACATCATCATAAAAAATGTATTAGATAAAATCAAATATCAATATTTGAAAAAGGGTGATTCTTTTTTTAAAAAGATTTTATTTATTCATTTGTGAGAGAGAGAGAGAGAGCACAAGCAGGGAGAGTAGCAGGCAGAGGGAGAAGCAGGCTCCCCACCGAGCAGGTAGCCTGATTCGGGGCTCGATCCCAGGACACTGGGAACATGACCTGACCTGAAAGCAGATGCTTAACCAACTGAGCCACCCAGGCACCCCGAATAAAGGTGATTCTTCACGTGAGAAAAAAGGATATATTTTAACCCGGCAAAGATTCCATGCAATGGTGAAATGAGAATGGACTTGGGTACACACCTGCTATCACCACAATTATATTTTGAAGTCCTATCCAAAGCAATAAAACAAACAATGGCAAAAAGGGGAGGGTAACTGATAGCAATAAGATAAAGTTGTCATTTTCCAGTGATGGATGATTTTTTTCCTTGGAAAACTGAGAGAATCTACTAAAAATCCATTCAAACTCATAAGTTAACAGAAAGTTGGCTAAAACAAAATAAATAAGCACCAACTATTACCCCCAAAGCATCAGTGACTCTTTTGGACATTTCAAAAGGCCAAATAGCACATTCTTTTTAAAAAAGAAATTTATTCATGTGAAGAAAAAATATATACAAAATAGCTGGGAATACAATGAAATAGAAACATTCAGGGTCTTTGCAAAAAAAAAAAATTTAAACTACAAAGCTTTATCAAGCTACATTAGAAAAAGGAACAAAAGGGAAATAAACTTTATTCCTGGAAGGAGACATTATTTTAAAATGTAATTCCTCCCCAGATGACAGGTAGGTTTAAAGTATTTCCAATGTTTCACGATGATACTAATCTGTAATATGAAAAGTGATTCTGGAGATTATTCGAAAACATAACAGGAAAAAGGACGGGAAATTTTATTTAAGAGGGGTGATGCGGAGACTTTTAGATAAAATGCTTATAAAATCCCAATAGTCAAAGCAATGTGGTGGTCTCCTAAGATAGGGCAATGGAAGAGAACAGATAGCAACCACAATATAGATTCTAGACATCACTTTCAAGTAATTAGAGAAACGACACATTTGTTAGTAAATACTACTGGAAAACTTGACTGTTTTATAAATCAGTTATATCATGAACAACCAAATAAACCAATAAGACAAATTTCAAATAGATCAAATACTTGAACAAGAAAAAATAAAAGTGTAACAGCAAAAAGAAAATACATGTATGTAAGACCAACGTAATTCAGGGCACCTGGGTGGCTCGGTGGGTTAAAGCCTCTGCCTTCGGCTCAGGTCATGATCTCAGGGTCCTGGATTTGAGCCCTGAATTGGGCTCTCTGCTCAGCAGGGAGCCTGCTTCCCCCTCTCTCTCTGCCTGCCGCTCTGCCTACTTGTGATCTCTGTGGGTCAAATTAAAAAAAAAATCTAAAAAAAAAAAGACCAAAGTAATTCTTAAGTAAAAAATATTTGAAGCAAGGAACGATGAAAAAATTAGTTTGGGTGTACATGAAAGACGTCAAAACCACTATAAAAGTACATGGGAACACCATGTTGGAAATAATAGAATATTTATGATAGGCAAAGGGTTGATACAGGCAATGCAGAGAATATATTCATTCATAATGCCAAGGAATGAAAAATAAATTTCCAATGGTTAGTGATAAATTATGGCCCATCCAAAAGTTGATGATACAGAGACACTGGAATTATGTACTCAGAGAATATTTAAAGACACGAGGCAATGCTCACAATAAAATAATCTGAAAAAGCTAGACACAAAATTATACACGGAGTATAATATGGGTTTTGTTTTCTAAATAGAGATACATTAAGTATACATTAAGTATAACATACATATGCCTTAAGTATATATATAAATATACTTATTTATATATTTAAATATAATATTGTATACATTATACAATATATAAATATATACACATTAAATATAATAACTTAAGTATATGTTATAAATTAAGTATACATTATACTTAAGTATACTAAGTATACTATATACTACATAATTAAGTATACATTAAATATAATATACATATTCATAGATTTCTGATAAGTATATATACATATTGCTTACCAGATATATAAGTGCAAGAATATGTGTATATATACTTATATACAGTATATTATATCTAATATATATACTTATACTAAGTATAGTATACAGAGTATACTAAGCATACTATATGCTATATAATTAAGTATACATTAAATATACATTAAGTATAAAATATATTTTAAGTTCAATATATTTTATATATTAGGTATACATACTTTTATGTAGATTATAATGTATATAATACATACCTACATTGTACATGTGTATACATATATATGTATATATATACTTATCAGAAATACTATGAATCTAGAATTAGATGTTAATTGTGGTTATCTCTGGGCTGTCAGCTTATGAATGAGAATATTCTTAGTATTTTTCTCTATGGTTTACTTTCCTTTTTTCTGCATTGTTTTCAATCCTTCAAATGCACATCCATTATTTTAATAACCTGGGGACAAATGCCGCCTCAGGAACAGGATCACACTGCTGCGTAATCACTAATTCGCTTCCAGACCTCTGATAATGTGCTCACTCTGTTCTGCAGCTATTCCCGGTTTCTCTTCACCTTGGCAGTCCTGGCCCACCGCTTCTGCAGAGGGCAGGGAACAGCCAGGAGCCCCTCCCGCGCTGTGGGTTCTCCACAAGCTTCTCAGCGCCCTGCCTCATCAGCGACTCTACTAGAAAGGCCACCTAAGTGTCATTTCATCGCTCTGCCTCCTTCGACACTCTGTTCACTGACCATCTGCTCCTAGGTAGGATGTGGGGGCTGTGGAGGTCCCACCCCTGCCTCCAGGAGCTGCAAAGTAGGCAAGACCTGCCCCAAATCCTAGGACAGAGCTCGCCCCATATCATCTACCTCGTAAAAGGTCACCTCAACTTCTGCAGCACAGGGGTTGCCAAAGTTAGCAACTAAAAAGTTTGCAGGGAACAGATACTGCACAGGCACTTTCAAAACCATTCAAATGGACTTGAAATGCAAGTTGAACTGGGCATCCCCTATTTTATTTGGCAACCGGAGACAGGAACTATTATCCCCTGCTCTCCCCTCACCCCCCATTTCACCGAGCAGGAAATTGAGACTCTGTGAGGTTCGGGCACTTGCTCTGCTCTCATGAGGGAGGCGGGGTCCGAGCAGGGACCGAGTCTCCTGCCGTTCGTCTAGCGCACTCAGCTTCGTTTGGGGTCTCCTTTGCTTCTGCATTTGTGTGCGTCTATTTTAACAAGCTTGGTGCACTTGAGTGTTTGTTTTGCTTTTCGAGTGGTGTCAGGTGTCGCCTCTGGGTAATGGTCCTTGGGGAAACCGATAAGCGACCCCCGACCCCCGGGGACCTTGGAGCATTCAGCAGTGGGGATGCAGCTCAGAGGGGGCTCTGTGTTGCCTGGGGCCCCCCTGCTTCTGTTGTGAGGGCTCTTCACCCACCCGGCTTTGCTGGGAGGAGGGCCGTGCTTTGCGTGGGAGTCAGCCTTTCAGGTCTAACTGCTAAGGGTCTGGGGCCGAGCAGATGCTCAAGGCTGCTGGGAGCAGCCCCTCCCTACCCACACTACCTGCTCCAGAGCCCAGCGCACCTGCTGCATTCACAGGTGCTGAATGAATGAACACACCCCCGCCCCCCGCCCCGGGTCTGGGAGGGGGGGTATCCTGGGTTCCTGCAGTGGGCTTCACTCTCCAGCATTGCTGGTGGGCTGCTCTGGGCAGAGAGAAGGAGACCCTTGTCCCCAGGCTCATGGATGAACCGTGTGGGAGTGGTGAGCCGTGGTGGTAGCCGCGGGCCTCCACGGCCCCAGGGAACCCATTAGGGTTGCCCACTCAACTCTGGGAACCGAGTTTCTGGCATTTCTGAAGCACACACTACCTGACGCTGGGGATACAAATGTAAGACACAGCTCCTCACGGAATCCTGAACCATTATATTGAACTGGTCCCATGGTAGCTCGCCCATTGGCAGAAATTATCCCCTCCCTCCGAAAGGCTCGGAAGCCTGAAGTTCCTCCCAGTGTCAGATGAACTTGGGGCTCAGAGAGGTCGAGAGATTGGGGTGGAAAAGCCACACCACTGAACTTATTTCGACTTTGTGCAGAGAACATTTGACACACAGGGCACTGAGGTGGCAGGAGGGATTTCCTTGCTCCTCGAACACGTATCATCTAACTTCTGTACTGAAATGTGCCAGAGAGGAACGGCTTGTCTTTAAGCGCTGGTTTAGCTGAGTGGATGGGCCCAGGTGCTCAGGGGGCTAGAGGCCTCTGATCCAGCTGGAAACCGGGTCCTCTGACAGTGACAAACTTTGGCTGACTGCCTACTGGGACAGTGGCATCTCAGGGCCACCGGGAGGGGAGGAGTGGAGTGTGGAGGTTACAGCTGTGTCTGATCTGGTATGTCCATTCAGGTCCTCCTCACCCCGGAGATCCTCCCTGCTCCTCCAGCTTCCCTTTCCTGCCCATTCATTCTTGCAGGGGAGGGCGAGGATACACGCCTGCCACATGTCAGTGGACAGATGGAGGATGTGCAGGCCCCGGGGGCCTCAGCTGCTGCGACCCCCTCAGGACCCAAGTTCCATCAGGCGGGGACGATGCCTTTGAGAGTCGCGGGCTGTTTTCAGCACAGGGGCGCGGGATACCTCTACTGCTGGGACACATGGCCAGAGAGGAGGCCTCTCTGGCCGTGTGTCTGTCTGACGTCAGAGCTGGGCAGCGGCCCGCTGAGGTGGGTGTCCAGGCTGAGACGGGGCTGGATGGGGTCTCGCCGAAATTTCACAAGATGAGCTTTGAGAGATTCAGAAAAACCGCTGAATAAGCCCCCTGAACCTATGGGAAGCTTTGTGCCCGTTAAACGAGGGTTGCTCTCGCTCCTACAAAAACAAACAGCCACTCCGGGCTACAGCTCTATTGTGTGACTGTTTGGTGCCAGGATACCGTGACTTTTTGAGAAAAGAGTTATTTTAGGATCAGCCCAAGGAGGTGTGGCTGACTGTGGGTGCAAACGTAGATTTTAGACGATGGGGGTCCTTTGAGGGCTTATTGTTTGGCTTTTTGTTGCTCATGCCACTAGTGCATTTGGTTAGCAATATGGTTCACCGATGAGCAGGGGTGAGGAATAAGAGCTCACCAATCAGACCTGGTCTCCTATTAAACAAACAGTAACACTTTTCATTCCTGAGGCTCAAAAAAAAAAAAAAAAAGTGAAGTTTCCCTTTCAGCGGTGAGCACATACTCACGCTTTTTGTCGCACGCAGTGATCCCAGGAGCACCGTGCGGGTGCTGGAGGAGGGCCCAGGCTGCAGAGTTAAATGAGGCGTGGGTCCATCCCGGAGAAGCTTGTCAAGGCAGCCAGACTCACATAGAAATACCAGGAGTAAATATTAAAGTGCTACGGCGAAGCTAGTTCTGGGAACCATGGCTCTTCGGCTGACTTATGGTCCAAACAGATATGAAGGCCATTCCTTTAACAGATACAACAGAAAAGCGGCCTACACTATTCTTTTTAACATTTAATACATAGAAAAACTGATTTTTTTTTTAAAGAAAGGAAATCTCCAGGTGCCAACAAACAAGGAAAAATATTTTAAGCTGAAGTGGTTAAGAGTCCCCAGAAACCCCAAGTCCATATGCGCATTTTAGGGGCCAGCGATTCCAACACCCAGATGAAAGAAGGAGGCACCCCTCTTTGCACTGAGCAGGCAGGGGAGGAAGGAGTAGGACCCTAGATAAAGTGCTGAGGCTCTACGGTGCTCACTGACCTACAGAGAGAAGGCTCGCTTTCAGTGTGATGCGTTGGATGGAGAAAAAACAAATTCTTCTGTAAGCTGGTTGCCTTCATTGACAGATTACTACACGTACAAAGCCCAAATTTATAAGATCCTTGCAGACAAGGAAAAGATAAAAACTTTCAACCTGAGAAATGAACATAGAACCCGGGTCAGCACCCATGAATGATTTAGGACCTGCTGCTTAATGGGGAATAGGGTGGGAAGAGGGGTTTAGCCATATGATTAGACTTACCTGTTAGGATGATACCTCTGAGGGTCGGGAGAGGGAGGGAGTAAGGAAGGGTGGCAAAACCAATTATCTGGAGTTCTCAGAAAGTGCAGGCAACTGCTCAGCCAGACGATGAAAAGGTCCAGCAAGGCCTCCCGCTCTGGGTCCCATCCCCTCTCAAACGTCAGCTCATAACCCTTCCACTTGTGTGGGCGCAAGGAAGAGGAAAGTGCCTCCTGCTCTGACCCCCGGCCCATCCATCCGTGGAAACTGTGGCCCTCCTACCTCACATGAAACCTTCCATGCTTTTTTCAAGGCAATTAAAGTCATCAAGAATGACTGACGGCAAATAAAAGCAACCTTGATGTTTATCTCATTATTTCCATTTTTTCTTGTGTTCCTAGGCATTTGTGGAGTTCATCTTGGGAATGTAACCCCCATTCAGTATTCGAAATCAATCAGCGCACCCTGCCAGAATAGCAGTCTCAAAGAGAGCAGATATCCCGTGATCCCATCACCTGATGCAGGAAAACCAGGGGACAAAGCCCAACACTGGTTCGTGACATCAACTTTCTGTAGACCATGAGTGGAAAGGAACTTCCTCAGTCTGATAGAGAGCATCTAAGTAAAACCTTCAGTAACATAATGAATGGCAAAATACTGAATACTTTCCCCCAGAAGATGTAGAGCAAAGCAATTATTGTCACCCTCTACGTCCTACCCAGTGCAATAGATAATAGGAAATGAGAAACAAGAAAACTTGTACATTGTGCGACACAGAGACAAGTAGTAAAGATAACTCTCCAGTTGAAGGAAATTCTTCTGAATGGAATGGAAAAGCAATGAGAATATATACATATATATATATATACACACACAACACATATATTTATATATATTTTATATATTATTTATTATATAGTATTTATTTATGGAAAAGCAATGAGAATATATATGACATATATTTTTATATATTTTATATATTTCTATATTATAAATTTATATATGTAAAAGCAGCAAGAATACATATATATATTCATGGCATAAACATGTGTTCTGATTCTTTTTTTTCTTACGGAAGGAAAATTTTACAGATATTATTCCATATTTAAGAGGATATCGACGGAAGATGGGAATAAAGGAGGTAAGTCATTTCCTGAGATTTTCAGAAATTAACACTCTGTATAGTTTCCATGCAGTATAACAAAGTCGAAAGAGCGAAAGGATCAAGAAGTACCACTGGTGAGAAAGTGTTTTAAATGAGTATAAAGTACAGAAGGAAAGGGTTAAGATTTTCTCTTGTTAAGATTAGTGGAAAAGGTGCTGACTTGTATCTAGGAACTTATATTTGTATATTTTGCTCTAAATCTTCAAAAATGCAATGCCATGGTAACAGTAGTGTTATGCTTTGCCGTTTAAATAAACTTAAACGTTCTATTTTTGACAGAAAAAACAATAATTGAGTGCAAAATCATGCTTATCTGTTCCTCACTTAAATACTCTTCGGGGATGTTCAGCCTTTGGCACCAGAGCTGTTGAATGTGGTGGTTAAGACCTTGTTCTCTTTTTTTGGTGGGAATTCTGGCCCCAGTTATGGCTGTGTGACCTTGGGCCGGATACCTCTTTGTGTTTCAGTTTCCGAGGCTGTGAAGTGCAGGAAATATTAAGACCTACTTCAGAGGCTGTTAGAGGAACTCAAGAGGTAATACTTGTAAGGTGCTTAGAGTAGTGTTTGATGTGGAGGAAGGATCTGAGGTCGCTATCATTAATTATCAACATATCTACTGCCTGGTGAGAAGTGATAGGAATTGAAGACATAGTCCCTGGAGAAGAATGATAATAAAACCCCAAATCATGCCTAGAAAACTCATACTTTTAGTGAAAGTAAATATACCCTGGGTGAGATTTTTGTTTTCTAGGAACTATACCTGAATACCCAACAGGAGACAGAAATAGGGAGAAATCAGAATGAGAATACAGGTTTGTTTGTTTGTTTGTTTGTTTTTTAAGATTATATTTACTTACTTCAGAGAGAGAGAGAAAGCACGAACGAGGGGTGAAGGGAGAGGCAGAGGGAGAAGCAAACTCCCTGCTGAGCAGGAAGCCTGATGTCGGGCTCCATCACAGAACCCTGGGATCATAACCTGAGCCGAAGGCAGATGCTTAACCTACTAAGCCACCCAGGGGCCTCAGAATACAGGTTTTGAGGGGAATCGGGCATTGGCTGCTAGTTGAAGATAGAATTTTATCTCTCTCATACTTACAATCTCCCAATTCTGTTACTCTTCAGGAATGGGATACTAGGTGAATAATTCAGATCCCAGGACACTGATGGGCCACCTCTAATGGGAACTAGAAGTTCAGGATTTTCATGAACGTGTTTTCTCTGCCCTCTTCAACATATTGTCTTTTATTTTGCCATGGGGACTCCCACTTGCCAAGACTCTTGTCTAAGTTGCTTAGGCCTGCTAAGCCACTAGGTTTTGGGGACAAGTACTCGCTCTCTATTAACAGAGACTGGCTAGGTCTTCACCATTCCTTTGTTTTCCCAGGCATGCTGCTATGTGACTCTCTTATTATTAAGGATTGCCCTTTGGTTGGGTTCTTGAATGTGCATCCAAGTGGCCTGTACTATTCTCAAACCAAAAAATATTCCAAATATCTCTTGTCCTTCCATCAAGAGGAGGCCTCAAGAACCCTAGAAGATGGAAGAATTCTAGGTACTTGAGAGACTGTGCAGAGTAGAGCTCCCCTTCCCCTCATTTCATAGTGCAACATGAGAAGTAAATCTGAACTGTGTTCAGCCACTAAGATACTAGAGGTGTTTGTTGTAGAGATTCTCTATCCTCACTAATCGACACTCTTACTCTCTGTCTTTCTGGGTGCTTTTGATTTGGTGCTATAGAACGGAAGTTTCGCTTAACAACAATGTGAGTTCTGAGACCCAGGACTGTGCTTTGAGAATAATGGGATGGTTGTTGGGGGTAGGTAAAGGCTTCCACATTGTCCAGCCCAAATTCTGGGAGATATACATTAATATTTGGGTCCAGAGACCCAGCTAAAAATAGTTACTTCATTTTTCCTTGACACTGATACCTATGCATACAATTCCCTTAAGAGAAGCACCTGTGCCACTCAGCTATTTCAAGGCCCCATAGACAAGGTGCCATATTCATATACCCTCACAGTGATCTGTTATTATTATGATCAATCTCCTACTATTATCTACCCATTATTAATCTATTATTATCTTTAATCTATTATAATCTACTGTCATTGTTATTATTAATTTAACAATGAGCACGTAGAGAAGTGGACAAGGGTCAAATGACTAGATAGGTATGCTCAAACTAAAGGACTTTGAATTAAGACTCCTTGTAATGAATTGGATACACTTGGTTCATGAATTTCTCACGGGATGTATTAGTAAGAAATTCCTAACTAGTTACTGCAATAAGTACAATGAATTGTGTGGTTTGGTTTCTTCTCCCTAAGTGTTAGTTGCAGGAATCGGGAAGGGCTGAGAAAATTATACAACAGAAAACAAAATCATTAAACCACGTGTTGCTGATTGTAAGGAGTCTGAGAACCATTAAAGCAATCAAACACAGAGATGTCTAAGAACATATCTGGGTGTCTACCAACAATGGATGAATAGCAGTTTGAAGAATTAAAGGGGCACAAGTCTATATGTGAGAGTAGTGGACAATGAGATTTCCGCCCCCGCCCACTCTCCCTTTAATGCTGTGACCCCATGATGCTTTCCTTCTTTGGGGTTCCCGAGCCAGAACGTGGTGATTAGCACCTCATAGACTCATTCTTGTTTCTCATCCCAGGGGAATGATGGAAATGAATCACGGGTTAGATTTGTAGCCATTGAATTCATTGAGCAAGAGCCAAGTGCTTGTTTTAAGTTAAGGCCGTTCCCCACCTAAATCAGCGTAAAATTGAAATAATGGCCTCGAGCTTCAAGCTGGGAATGGTTTGGATTTGGTTACAAACCTACAAGTTCTATAAATGGTGAAACCACCTCTGTATCAGAGACCAGGATCGAGGCAACTAGACTTAATTCTGCTACACAATCCACCAGTATTTCTGAATGCTTTCCCTGACATTATCTTCAGGCCGAATTCCCCATCATGTGATTCCATTTTTGATGGCCACATTGTTTTAAACTAGGTAAGACGTCTGTATATTCTCCAAAAGATACTTTACACATTCGAAAAATCATGATGTTAAAGGTCAGCTAACTTTTCTTTTATTTAAAGAGAGTTTTTTGTTTTGTTTTGTTTTGAAACATTACCCAGAACTCTGTGGAAGTAACTCAAGGACCAAGAGTACGGTTTAGTGGGCAGAGAGGAAGATCCCCATCCAACCATGAACCAACAGTTCTGTTTTTGTCTGTTTATATAAAACGGCCTCCATATAAGACTTAGCTGGGGAACAGAGTTTAGATGATTGTTTTTTAAAGTATTTGAGCCGATGCTTCAGAGAAAGAAAATCTGTCCTACATTAAGGACGGACTATGTGTCAGCTACTTTACACCCATTATCTTAGATAATCATTACCACAACCCTTACCAGTAACAACCTATTTCGTGGATGAAGAAAGTGAGGCATGGATAGTAAATATTTTGAAAGTTGGACTGCTCTTTCAGGCAGAGCTAGGAGTCTAGGATTTATGTACTCTTGAATCCAAAACCATGCTTTCCTTTTTCTTTTCAAAGATTTATTCATTTATTTTAGAGACAGCGAGTGAGCGCGACCAGGGAGAGGGACACAGAGAGAGGGAGAGAGAATCTCAAGCAGAGTCCTCACTGAGTACAGAGCCCAACACGAGGCTAAATCTCACAGCCCTGATAGCACGACCTGAGCCGAAATCAAGAGTCGGATGCTTAACCAACTGCGCCACCCAGGCTTCCCAAATCCCAAACCATTCCTAAGGATTAAGTTTATTACTGCTTTTACATAGGTTTACTAAAGATAATCTGTTAAAATAAAAAAAGAATTTCTCGTGATGATGATGGTGATGTTGTAAATGATGACCAAAGTAGTATAACATATATGGCTACTCTTTACTGAGCTACTAGTATTGCCACAGGCTTGTTCCCCAAATTTCCTTGGACATAAGAATTCCTGTGTGGGGGGAGGCACCTGGGTAGCTAGGTTGGTTAAGTGTCTGACTCTTAATTTTGCTTCAGGTCGTGATCTCAGGGTCCTGGGATCGAGCCCTGTGTCAGGCTCCATGCTCAGTGGGGAATCTGCTTGAGATTCTCTCTCTCTCCCTCCTCCTCTGCCCCTCCCCCTGCTTGCACTCTCTCTCTCTAAAAGGAAATAAATAAAGCTTAAAAAAAAATCGGCTCTGTTCCAGGCTAAGTTCCAGATATTTAAAAAAAAAAAAAGAATCCCCATTCATGATAAATATACAGATTCTTAGGCTCCAACCCAAGTGTACTCCACCAAAATTCTCAGGTGGTAAATGTGGGAAGTTGGGGGACCACTGTGTTAGGCTAACTATGTGCTTAGTACTGTTCATCCATTAGCATATTTGACCCCAGCACCAACGTCGTGATACAAATTCTATTATGTAGCCCACCATACAGATGAGATGCCTAAGGCAGAGAGAAGTGAAGTGAATGGCTTAGGCTGCTAGAACAAGGTTGTCCTTAGGCAGTTACCTGAATTCTAGGTCTGTTGTTGTAGTCCAGAGAGAAGGGGTTAGCTGGCTTCCAGGGAAGCATCAATGAGAGTTCCCACAACTTGGCATGCCAAGTGCAGGGCAGAGAACATTCTAGCTTGGTCCTTTGCCCTTTGCCCTATCCTTCCTGGTTCCTAAAGGATTTGCTCCCAAGTTTTTCCTTTCTCTCTAGCATCTCAAATTTCCCTCTTCCTACTGACATCTTTCTCTCCACCTTGAGTCACCAGAGAAAGACTTCGAACAGCTTATACTTCAGGAGGGGAGACGGGATTTGCAAATATGGCGGACCATAATGAGTGCCACTTGAAGAGGAGCCAGACAAAAAGTGCCATGAAACTCTGGAAAAGGAACGTAAGTCCTGCTTGGAATATTAGAGATGGTGTGGCACTGGCCAATTTGTGTGGTCCAGTTGTCAAATACTAGTAGTTTTCCACTGGTAGAGGTGGTGTGAAAGCACCAAGAAAACATTTTGCCCCTTCCTTCTATTTTGCAAATTGGATCTCTGTAACAGAGACCAAGTGGAGGAAAATAAATCTTTGCCCCAGCGATGGCTTCTCGGCCTGAATCATTGGTTTCGAAATAGGACAAAATTCCAACCAGCTGGTAGTGATTTCTTTAAATCCCGACCTCTGCAGAAAGGGGTGAAAAATTCACCAGAAAGTCCATTTCTTGTCCAGAGCACCAGGCTGCTCTTCCCTCACAGGGTGAACATGAATGCTCTGGGGCTTTTTACTTTTATTTTTAATTTTGTTAGTAACTGCAAGCCACACTGTTCTGGTATTTTGAATACAGAATTTATAAGTTGAAAATAGAAGGAGGGTACAGAATGTGCAGCATTTTCTAGCTCACTGTTCCGTGTCCATTTAAAAAAAAGAAAAAGAAAAAGAAAACCACTTTAAAAAGCAAAATTGTGCACTCTTCATGGGAGCAGCTGTCGCAGTGCTGCAATTTACACGAAGGGTAAAAACTAAGCTCTTGCTCACCTTGTCTATCTTATCCATCTCTGCTCCAACATGGGGCGTCCTTGACAGTCCTTATGACTTCTAATGTTTCACAGTTCTTAGATAAGAGCTGACAATCATGTGCCACTCACCACCTGTTATGGGCTGACCTGTGTCCCCCATAAAAAGATACGTTAAACTCCAAACTCCCGGTATCTTGTGAATGTGGCCTTATCTGGAGATGGGGGTCTTTGCAGACTTGATCTAGTTAAGATGAGGCTACCAGGGTGAGACCTAACCCCATGAGAAGATGGCCATGTGAACACACACAGACACTGGGAGAATGAACGTCATGTGAAAACAGAAATGGGCGTTATGTGTCTACAAGTCAAGGAGTGCCCAGGATTGCTGACTATCACCACAAGCTAGGAAAAAGGCATGGGTCAGATACTTCCTTGGAGCCCCCAGAAGGGATCAAGGCAGCCAGCCCTTTGAGTTTGGACTTCTGGCCTCCAGAACCAGGACAGAAGACATTTCTGTTGTCATAAGCCACCCAGCTTGTGGTACTTTGTTCCTAGGAGGCACCATCTCTATGAGGACTGTCCACCCCTGAATCTGGCAACTGTTATAAATATGAAAAAGATGATCATATGATAGATAGTATGAGATCTTACAGAGCAGGTGGCTAGTCTACTTTGATGGAGGAAAACAAGGTTGACCAGAAAGAAGTTTGGTTCATCTGCAGAAGGAATGTAAGACAAGGTCTGATTCAGGAGAGGACAGGCCCAAATCAGCCCACGGTCTATCACTATACAGCTCCTGAGGGAAAAACGGTTTTTACATTTATTTTTATTTATTCTTTTTTTTTTTTTTGGAGAGAGAGAGAAAGCATAAGCAGGGGAAGGGGCAGAGGGAGAGGGAGAGAGTGAGAATCACAAGCAGCCTCCACACTCAGCACAGAGCCCGACGTGGGGTTTGATCTCATGACCCTAAGATCATGACCTGAGCCAAAATCAAGAGTCAGAGGCTCAACCAATGAGGCCACCCTGGTACCCTGGCTTTTTGAATTTTTAAAGACCTGACTGTGGGCCATCTCTCCTTCCCTTCCATCCAGCAGAAGTCTTCACATGGAAGGAAACCCTACTGGACAGAAAGACTTTTGGTCCCAAAGACTTGTACAGACCTCCCCAATGTTCAATTCACATTTTTCTATGATGTGAGAAGTAAGTCTTAATCATGTGCAGCCACTGAGACATTCCTTATCCACAGGTGAGAGCTCTGTGCCATGGCTGTTATCCTGTCCTAACAAATACTCCTATGCTCTAAACCTGACCTAACCGAAATTTAAAAGGACACGCAACATAGACCCCATACTTACTTCCTGACCTTCTATGGAAAAAAAAAATGCCAACCTTTGGTCTAGTCCATGATTTATAATATTATTGTTAATTTTTTAGTGTGGAACATTTATTTTTATTTTTTAAAAAAGAGATAAAACAGAGAAGCAAAGATGCTGGGTTCCAGCAAAAACTCACCATAATGATATTGGCAACCGCTGATCAAATGCCGACAGTGTTTCAGCAGTACTGGGCCCAACACTCCACATACACTCTTGAATTTAATCTTCAAAATAATCATGACAAGTGTGCTATTATTATCTTCCTTTTTATACATGAGGGAAGTGGAGCTTAGAGAGATTAAATAAGTTAATTGCCCTATATTTACATCTAGTTAATGGCAAAGACAACTCATATTGATGTCCCTCTGGCTCTGAAACCCACATTCTTAACTATGCTACGTTGTTCTTCCCAAATGAAGCTGATTTTACGTGCCTCCACCTCTTCATGGAGGGTCCTCAGTCCAGGGAGGTGAAGGGCATGTCCAAGGCCACAGACTAGTTGGTTATATGACTGGGCCTTGAGTCCAGGCCTCCCAACTCCTGACATGACACTCTTTGCACTGTCCCTGCAGGCGTGTTCATCCTGGCTCTGTGTGGGCTGAGAGAGACGTTGGCCAGGAGGGCTCTCGGAGAGAAAGGGGAGCAGGTGGGCATCTTGGCTTTGTGTGGGCCAAGAGGGATACTGACCAGAGGGCACTGGGATAGAAAGGGAAGCAGGTATAAAGGTTAGAGGCCCCACATTCTCGTTCTCGAGCTCATCAGCTTGATGGGCTGGAGAATGAGGTTTCTGTAGCCTGAGGATTGATGGACCAGGGTCTCCCTCATCTCCCCCTCTCGTCTCTGTGCCCAGAAGCACCACTTCCCTTAGCACAAGCCCACATAGGACATTCATCACCAGCAGAGGTGAACTAGGCATGGTCCTCACACCAACTCAGCCAGCCATTTTCCACCTTTATTCCCCATCCTCCCCTCCACTCCCTTTCTTATCCTCTGTGTTGGAAGCACGGACCTGTCCCCCAGGGCTGACTCCTGTATTCCTCAAGAATCTGCCTCTCCACGCCAAGCACCTCAGAGCTCCCTCAGCTGGTGGTCATATGATTTCTTAACCCAGCCCTCAGGACCATGTCAATCCAGATCTCATCCAGAGGGCTCAATTTCCAGGAAACTCAGCCCAGCCTCCCACCTGGGAGTATCGCTCCTTTCCCTGCAAAATGCTGGATGCGGCCTCACCTTCTCTGCGTGTACCAGTGGCATGGATACGATCATGGTCACCAATGGCTTCAAGAGACAGAACTTTGTAGTAGTGGTAATAGTAATAGCATAATTAATTCACCAAGCACTTTATATACATAGGACCTTGTAGGGGGCTACTATTATGATCTTGTATAGAGGGAAACGAAGGCACAGAATGGTTAGGTGACTTGTCCAAGGATAGAGAGTCAGGAAACCATGCAGCCAGAATTTGGACTTTTGCAGCCTGGCTATCAAGCTTTAATAGTTTCTCTCTTTCTTTCTTTCTTTCTTTCTTCCTTCCTTCCTTCCTTCCTTCCTTCCTTCCTTCCTTCCTTTCTTTCTTCCTTCCTTCCTTCCTTCCTTTCTTTGTAAAGATTCATTTATTTATTGGAGGTGGGGAGGAGAGGAGGAGGAGAGAGAGTCTTAAGCAGATTCTGTGCTGAACATGAGCCCGAGGTAGGGCTCCAACTCACGATCCTGATTCTGAGCTGAAACCAAGAGCTGGATGCTTCACGGACTGTGCCCCCCAGGCACCCTAAGCCTGTATTCTTAATCGCTTCTCTAAACTACCTTGCATAAAGACAGCAGTCTTCTTTGTTCATGGCCTGCTGTATGCCAGTCCCTCTATGTGCTTTATATATGCTGTGGGAAATTACTGGGAGATTATTTGTCCATGGTTTCTTCCCATTAGGCAGCACGGCTGTCTGTCCTTAGGCCTTCAAGCGAATGGAAAATCAGCAAAATGCAGGTAATAGGGGAGTCACATTTTTAGCTTTTGAGTCCCAAATCCCAGTCTCCATGCATAAACCAAAGATTTAGGAGACTGGGTGAAAATCTGGGAAACTTTTTCTCTAGAGCAGATTCAAATTTGGGGACTATTCAAATTTGGGGAGTTGGAGAGCTGCAGAAGCCAAGAAAGCTGATATGATGGTGGGGGTTCCTGAGAGGTAGCCCTGAGCACTTCCCACCTGTCCTGCAGCCCAGCATCCCCTAAGTGGGGCAACCACGGAGCAGCCAGATGGGACCAAGGAGGGAAAATCAGACAAGTCCTATGTCCTCCCTCGCATTTGAATGAGAACATCCTGAACTGACTAAGGTTACTCTGCCAAATCGGGGCGCAGAAGCAAAATTAAGTAGATTTATAGAAGAACAAGGAAAATGGCATTTCATACACAGCCGAATGTGGGTCCATGAGTACCCAGCACACACATATCTTCTATAACCTGCTGCAGTGGCCCTACAGAGTCATTTTTTATTATCCCCTTATTATAGCATTTGAATCCAGAGCGGAAAAATTATTTGCCCAGGGGCCACCGCCAGTAAGCAGAGGCAGAAAAGTGGAAATGAAACATAGGAAGGACAAAGAAAAGTAGTAAGTGTAGGTCAGGTCTGGAAGCACAGGCACGGAGTTACAACCGTCCCCACAGAGAACACTTCCCTCTCTCCTCCAGGAAAAGTGAGCATTCTCTCAGGGCATACTTACATTTTATTTGGTGGACTAGTCCTTCCCTGGATCCTTTCCCCCGGAGCTCTAGCTCGGGGCTGGACCCTGTGAGAACGTAGCCAGCCTCCACAAAGGAGTTAATTCAACTACGGGGCGGCCGCGAAAATACTGCGTGCGGACCAGGATTCTATCATGCAAGTTATGCTTCGTGACAAATCCGTTATGAATGACTGCTCAGAAAACCATCCCAATACGTATGCTATCAGTGGAGTCAATTATTTTAACCTGCTCTGAACTCGCCTGTGATAAATCATGGGAAAACTAAAGAGATCTATCTTTAGTCACTGCACTGTGTCATTCGCTCAAGTCATTCTCGGCTCTAAAAATACGATTTATATCATTGGATTCCTGAAATTCTTTCAGTGCTTACATTCTGATTTAAGTGGCATTAAAGCGAGGGCAATTAAGCTGAGAAGTCCAAGGCTACTGACCAGTGTCCCCCCACCCCCCTCCCCGGTATTAGCTATCAGATTGAGTCCGTTGTTTATCAGACTTGCACAAGGGGGCAGCTCGACGGCAGCCCTGGTTTGGGGGAGAGGCTTGGGACTCTCTGCCTGAAAATGGATCTTTCCAAGAAAGCATGGACGAGACTTTTGGTGGGACTAATCCAGAGAAAGGTGGTCGGAACACTTAATGTTCGATTGGGAGTGTTTTTGGAAGGATGCGGGAACCGCTCATATTTATGTTGGACTTGGGCATAAACCAGGGCTGTTTTGCTCACATGGACATGAATTATCATCATGGACAAATAATGGAGGAAAAGTTTTCACCTCCTTCATGTTTAAAGGCAGCTTCCTGACTCCCTTCTCCATGCACCTTCTAGAGAAAGGAGTGGGTTCTTGCACTACTTTTTGCCGTGGTCCTGATGGTACCAGCCTAATTCTGAGGGCCCAGTGTCTCCTTCAGAGTCCTGGGGGGGAAATTTCAGCTATGGCTGCTTGAACAAGTTATAGCACATCTGTTTGTGTGCAGGGAAGGCAAGGAATAGGATAGATTTGACTCTTTTGCTTTCACAAATAAGGGGGTTATGAAGTTTGGGACATAGTGAGAAAAATTCTTACTGGACTCCGTCTGTGGGTCTCAGCTCAGGCTATACATTAGAATCACCTGGAGAACTTTAAAAGCATACTAATGTCCTAGCCCACCCCGAGAGCATTTATTTCTAAGTGCTTCTGATGTTCAGCCTGGGCTGAGCACTGTGACTGGTCCATTTCTGAGTTTCCAGCAACTTTTATCCAGCAGATTCCACGATGCTCTGAGCTTTGGGGAACAAGAAACCGAAGGAGCAAGAGAAACTCATTCCCATTGGCAAAGGCCTGCTACCCTTGGTATTGTTCTGATACAGTGTTTCCTAGGATTTGTAGAAGTATTCTACCCTCGTCACATGGCTAGGGACAAACCAGAAGGAAAATACATGATTTTGACTCATTCCTTCCTAGGAAGACAGAGCAAATGGCTCGGCATCAGGAAAAGGGACTTTAGGAAGTCTTCGTACTCGGCTGCACAGCTGATGTCCCCAACATTGTGATGTGATTTAGAATAAACATATATAAAGCTCTTCCCAAGGTTCAGGTTGATGCCATGCGCTGGCTATGGTCCGATCTTGAAACCGACGAGCCTTTCTCGGTCAAAGACGCACTCCATTGTGGAGCCACATCTCCAACAAGGCTTAGGAACACCGCCTGTGACATAAGTGACTTGAGAAACAATTATGGATGTAAAAACACTATTAATGAGAAAAATCC
>PISX010021811.1:0-32892 GCA_004024625.1 Mellivora capensis
CCAGTTGACAGGGCTACCAAACTGCGGCAGATCAGTGGGTCTGTGGATTACACAGTCCTAGTGATGAGCATAACGACCACATTCTGAAAAAGTTCCTTGGTTTCTGGTTACAGTGGCCTAAAGTACTGATAAGGATAGAATTCCATTTCATAACATCCTTTTAATTGATTTGACCAACAATCTGTGGATTTCCTTGTACTTGACCAGTAATGTGATTTCCAAAGACGGGGTTACTTTTAGTAAGACATGTGACCCTGAGGGGAACAGCAAAAACCACCATGCCTGTGCACTCTTGGAGGACTTGTCTGGTTTGTCATCCACCTTCCACAGAGCTGAGCAAAGTACTCCTTACTTCTGGGCTGAAAATCTAAAAATCCCCAGCTTTCCTTGCTGTGCATGTCCCCTTCCAGTGGGTAGGTGTGCTACCTGGGAGAGGGGCTAACTCTAGCTTTTGTGTCCACCCTGAATAAACCCTCACTTTGCATATTTGCGTTCTGCTAAAAAGCCAAAAAAGAACTTGCCAGCACAAATTGATCCATACTCCTGAATAAAAAATAAGCAGAGGTAAAGTTATTCTTTGGTCAAATGATAGAGATTGCAACCGGTATATAAATGGGGTAATTTTTGAAAATTGCAGCATAAATCCCAAGAATGTAACTGCTAGCCAATTGATATGAAATGTCGGAGAATAGGCTTCCAGGTAAAGGATGAACCGCTGCTGCAAGTCTTTAAGCATAGAGCCAAGACAGGTCAAGTTTATTAACCTCTTGTAACAAGGCTCAATCATGCTCTGCAAGTCTTTACAAAGAAAAAGAAAAAGAAAGAAAAAAAAAGCAGAGTATCTCGATCAGGCAAGAACTTTGAGATGCACTGAGAAGCAAGAAGCGAATCATCAGGCTCCTTGTTATTTTTGACATCCAGACAAAGTCCAATTCCTCAGGCAAGAGGAATTTCCTTCTAAGCTAATATAAATAACCTGAGCATTATCTAAAACGAGTCTCCTGTTGGTAAATATTGGCTTTGTAGTTGATACTCTGTTTACTTCAAATACTGAATAAATAGAATCTTCATTCGGCGGGGCAGTGATTTTCAAACGTTGCTGTGTGTCAGAACTTGTGGGTGGAACATAAGGAATAATGGGGAGGACCACAAGGGAAGGGAGGGAAAACTGAAGGGGAAGAAATCAGAGAGGGAGACAAACCATGAGAGACTCTGGACTTCAGGAATGAAACTGAAGGGGTGGAGGGATAGGGAAGCTGGGTGGGCATTAGGGAGGGCATCTGCAGTTATGAGCGCTGGGTGTGATACACAACTAGTGAATCATTGAACACTACATCAAAAACTAATGATGTAATATGTTGGCTAATTGAACACAATAAAAAAATATTTAAAAATGGAGAATTTCTGGCAGAGCTTGGTACACATGTGACTGCCTGGACCCAATTCCATTAAATCGCTCCGGAAGATTTGAATGAATGCTGATGCCTGGACTCACTCTGGTCCTCTAGACCATCTGGTCACTCTAGACCACCTGAATCAGAATTTTCTAGAAGTACCCACATGAGACGGTAAGGCACAGAGCTGGTTCTGAGTCTGATTTAGTAGGTGAGGGTGGAGCCTAGCCCTCTCCATGGGTGACAGATGTCACAAGTGACTCAGATACCCATGATCAGTAGCCCATATTCTCAAAAACAGACCTAGATTTAGGTAAGTCCAAGGCTCTATGAATCAGTGACTTTCAAAATGAGCAGGTCTCTGTTCTCTTTGACTCCTTTTCTATTAGAGTAACACCTCTGAAATAAAACTCTGTCTCCATGGTAAGGAGGGAGGATTACTTAAAGGGGAATAATCATATTTGTAAATTGGTTACAGGTGATTAAGGATATAAACTAGGTTACATTGGGGCAAAAGTTGATTATCATCTGAATGTGTTAGAATTTCATAAGCAAATGGCCACATTCCTGAGACAAAAGTAACTCAAAATTAGTATCGAACAAAACTCTATTTTTGAAAAAAGATTTAATTCAGAAAACATTACTGGTACTAAATTACAATTAACACTGAGAATTCCACTTAAAAGGTCAAGGGAATAAGTGCAAGAATAGTAATTGCATCATTTTTTGAATTTAATTTATCTGTTTGACAGAGAGCGAGCATAAGCAGGGGGAGCAGCAGGTAGAGGGAGATGCAGGCTCCCTGCTGAGCAAGGAGCCCCATGTGGGGCTTGACCCCAGGACCCTGGAATCATGACTTGAGCCAAAGGCACTCACATAACCAACTGAGCCACTCAGGGGCCTGCATCATTATTTTTTTTAATAGCAAAAAAATGAAAACAACTTAATGTCTATTCAAAAGAGGACTAATTAAATAGAACATTGTATATGATTAGCTAGATAGCAGCCATTAAAAACAATGATGCCACTCCGTATATACTAACAAAAAAAGATCTCCAAGATATAACCAAAAAATAGGAACAAATGACAGATATGTATGTATTTAGTGTAAAGCCACTTGTGTTCTTAAAAATTAAGCTGTATGATATTTCTCTGGAAAGAGACACAATAAACTTGTCACAGTAATTCCTTCAGAGAGGAAACTGTGTAGCTGGGAAAATGAGACTGACTTTTCTTACGAATATTCTTTTGGTCCTTCTGGATTCCTGTAGCATTTGAATGACTCAATCAAATATTTTAAAAAGCAAAAGGTCAAGTGTAAACTGCAAGCTTTTAAAGTACATACTTGAAGGACACCTGGGTGTCTCAATTGGTTAAGTGTCCAGCTCCTGGTGTTGGCCCAGGTCATGATCTCAGGGTCATGACATTGAGCCCCACGTGGGGGCTCTGTGCTCAGTGGGGAGTCTGCTTGAGATTCTTTCCTTATCTCTCCTTCTGCCCCTACCCATGCCCAAATACATAAAAAATAAGGTACATATTTATATGAAAAAACCCTGGTACACAGTAGACATCCAGTAAATGTTTGTTTATTAAATAAACCTGTTCCCTTATTTCTCCTCTCCTCTTATTCAGATCTCTTCTTTCCTTACTGTGCAGGTTGGGGATGGAGTGGATAACTAAAATTTCAGAATGTTTTATGCCTTGGCACTTACTGAGTGCTAGGTACGTGCTAGGCATTGTTAACCTCTTGACATGTGTTCGTCATCTCATGTAATTCTTCAACGTGCCTGGGAAGCAGTACTATCACTTCTCTTTTACACCTGGGAAAACTGAGGCTAGAGAGCTCACTGCAAGCTCAGGCAAACTGTGTCATATACATGCACACACACAAATAAAGATTGTAAAACTTATACTTTTAAGATATGCTGTGGGCACTATGAAGATCATACATTCACTGCCCTTCCAAAGGGTCTTAGCAGGAGAAATCTTTATGTATGACAATCCCTAATACAAGGCAACAGAGAACACTGTCTGGGGAACTTTGAAGGGGGGAAATCCCAAGGTAAGGAGAAGACCAACATCAAGGAAGGCTTCACAGAAGGGGACTTGGTTGATCAGGACTGTGGAGGGAGCAAGCAAGCAGGAGGAAAAGTATGTGTGTGATTCATGGTTTCCACACTATAGTAAGTGCTTTGTATATATTAACACCTTTTATTCCTTCAATCGTAACATTTCTTTTTTTTTTAAGATTTTATTATTTATTTGTCAGAGAAAGAGAAAGCACAGGCAAGTGGAGAGGCAGACAGAGGGAGAAGCAGTCTTCTCTAACGTGAGACTCAGTCCTGGGACCCAGAGATCATGACCTGAGCCAAAGGCAGATGCTTAACCGACTGAGCCACACAGGTGGCCCATTAATCCTAACATTTCTAAGTATTCTTGCTCCCAATTTTAGATGAATAAACCAAAACCTAAAGAGGAAACCTTCCCCAGATGTTCTAGTCCCCATCTAATGTCACCTTACTTCCTAATGGCCATCTCTATGAGGGATTACCAACATGCCTTGCCTTATATATTTTTTTAGATAACTTATATATTATTGTTAGATAACAATATATATAGTTAGATATATATTATTGTTAGATTAAAAAATTGTTTGCACTCTCACACACACACACATTCCTTATTGCTAATACAAGTATAAACTTCTTGAGGCATCTTTTATGCACTTTTAATATCCCCCAATTGTATGCTCCCATAGTAACCATGAAAATATTTATGGTAATGTATTAGTGCTAGACTAATTCTGCATAATTGCGCTATTTTTTTTTGTGTTAAAGGTTTTATGACAGCAGATGAAAGAAAATTATTTGACCATCTCAAATCTCCTCATCTGAAATATTGGGTTCCGTTCATCTGGTTTGGAAATCTTGCAGCGAAAGCCCGAAAGGAAGGCAGAATCAGAGACAGTGTTGATCTACAATCATTGATGACTGTAAGTACCTCACAAGTCATCAGTGTACGAAGCTAATCAGAGACCGGCAGGGATCTGGATGGGACAGGTCAGACCAGGGCAAGTCTGGTCTGGGCTAGCATCAGAACCCTCATCATGCAGGACAGGAATAATACACGGGTTTTAAGTCATGTTGATTGCTGGTGGTTGCTGAGAAACTCAGTCTAAACAGAATTAGGCTTTGTAACAGGCTCTGTAAGAAAGTGTCCCTTAATTGATTACCAATAGCTGCCAAGAGTTCTGAATGATCTTGTATCCACATGGTGTGTTTACCATCCCTGGCTCCATGATCCTAGAATAAAATCCGGAGTAAAAATAAACCTGTCCAGTCAGTTCCCCCCATTTGGAATTTCCCGAGGTTAAGCCAACTTTTCGGATACTCCAGGAAATGAAATGATGTTTTCATTAAATGAAATAACCCTGAGTTCATCTGAAAAGCAAATTTACAGAAGGGCTAGATAGACATGTACCATGACCATCTCCTGCCTGAATCAGGCAAAAAAGAATGAATGATATAAAAACAACTCCCAAATTAACATAAACTCCTCTTCCCAGTCTTATGTAATAACTTATGCTTGATAAAGGGGGAAAAAAAAATCAACGTATTGGAGTTCTTCCTGCTCCAAACAGAGATTATTCTCTATCAATGTAAGCGTTAGAAATGACTTATTTAAAATATTAACGCCTGCCTTCCCATCACCACTTTGGGCCAACATACATGTTGGAAATTATGGATTCAACAGAGTAAGGGATAGTTCTATAAAGTCCTGATTTCTTTTAGTATTTTTTAAAACATCCAACTGTAGTCATCCTTTTTGCATTGTGGAATGATGTTGATGGCCATTTCCAGAATGTTTCCTTTCACAGTCGCCCTCAGAACCAATTAGAGCCTTACAAAGTCAACCTCATCCTTTTATGGACATATTCCTTTTTTTTTTTTTAAGATTTTATTTATTTATTTTTTTGACAGACAGAGATCACAAGTAGGCAGAGAGGCAGGCAGAGAGAGAGGAGGAAGCAGGCTCCCTGCTGAGCAGAGAGCCTGATGTGGGGCTCCATCCCAGGACCCTGGGATCATGACCCAAGCCGAAGGCAGAGGCTTTAAGCCACTGAGCCACCCAGGTGCCCCTTTACGGACATATTCCTAAAAGCCACAGCCACACTACGAATCCCAGGAAATCTTTACTGCCCCACCCATCATCTTAGTAAACTGTGTTTTATCTGTTTCTACCTTAGGAAATGAACAAATACCGCTCTTGGTGCAGCCTCTTATTTGGCTACGACTGGGTTGGGATTCCACTGGTCTACACCCAGGTATCAAGCCCTTTGCACTCGGTTTTTCCTTGCTGCTTGCCGTGGCCACCTGGCGCCGGGCTCTCACTCAGGCTTCTCTCCGCCGCAGGTTGTCACCCTGGCAGTCTACACCTTCTTCTTCGCCTGCCTGATTGGACGCCAGTTTCTGGATCCCACCAAAGGCTACGCGGGGCATGACTTAGACCTTTACATCCCGATCTTCACTCTCCTCCAGTTCTTCTTCTATGCCGGATGGCTCAAGGTAGCCCACGGTCTCCGTGCCTGAGGCCCACGCTGTAATCCCTGTCATGTTCTCCCCTCTGCACCCCGGGTCTGTACTGAGTCCCTCACTCATGGGCCCTTCAACGGTAGATTTAATATTGAATCGCCCAGGGATGTCATTACTTTTAAAGTAGGGATTCAAGAGGTGTGTTGAGTACCGTATTACAGCCATCTAAAGCAAGGAAATTACAAGAACACTCTTTTACGGCTACTGATTTTTTAGTCTTTGTGTGCTCCCATTAGGATTCTAGTAATGTAATTAAAGTAATAACCGTAACTGCCTTGATATTTTATGCCACAATCGGCAACTAGGCAGAGTGAAAGAATACTTAAGAAGCCTCGTGTATCGGGCTTCGGCATTGGCATTGCATTATAATCTTGGTTCGGCTCAACTCTGCAGTTAACGGCGACTCGCTGAAAGCCTACTAGCTGTCCCACATTAAAGGCATCCCATTTCCAAAGCTAGAACTGAGCCTCGGAACAGGATTCATCAGAATCAAAACCAGAAACAGCAGGATTTATGATGACATTTGGTTTGCCAGGAAATTAAAAACGGGCGAGAGTCCTGAGAAGGACTTGTCCCGCCATCAGTGCAGAATTGCCTTTGTCCTCACCCCGCCCTGGATGCCTGCGTAACACCACAGCCTGAGGCAAGAGAAGCAGTACACATACACACAAAGACAATGGCTCCATTAAGGTAATTGAAATCTTAGGACAGTTTGAAGATGACTTGAATAAAATGAATTGTCCAACACTGGCCTTGCAGCCAGCCACACCTTGTGTGCACTAAAGCAGCCTTCCAGGCTGTGGCAAAGTTTTCCCCTCCAGTGCCTTTACTTTGATTGGCTTGAATCATGAACCAAGAAAAATAAATATATTGGCATTTCAAGAAGTAAAGGCGTGTCCTTTATAATCGGCAAAAACATTTTCAGCTGAGTGACAGTGATCCTTAATTATTTTTACCCATTTAAGACAGAGAAAGAGCAAGAGAAACTAATAGCTCTCATCTCCCATTAGAGAAAAAAGAAGACTCTGGTCTTATAAACAGAAAATCACCAGGCTGGCCCAAATGCTGGGTCATTCTGGTCTTTTATTGTCCTGTCCCCGGAGTTCTTTGCTTTGTGTCCATGTGGTGTTTGCCCAGCCTGTACGCAACTGTTACCAGTTGTGCCTTCTGAAATGCTCTCTAAAATATTAACATTCTGCTCCTTTATAGAATACTTTTAAAGGCAAAATATGAAAATACAATCTTAGCTCCTTTGGGAGATAGACAGCCCTAAAAGAAGAGAACTGCTTTCCCACCCAATGGATTATATCTCACTTTCTAAGCAGCTGTTTTATCTTGCCCATCCTAATATTTATAAATCTTTTCAAAATGTAAAAAAAAAAACCAAACAAAACCACCCCATCTTAACCTTATAAATAGCATATTACTCAGTTATTTGCTGGAAAGGTAGCTTCTAAGAAACTAAAAGCTATTTGTTGAGATAGTCAATCCAGAAACATAATATCATTTGGGTAGGTAAATGTAAACTCTAATATTATATACAGGAATGATCCCATAAAAGTGAAATTCTGGATGTAACAAAAATATTTTTAAGGCCCATCCAGTGGCCTATTACAATCCCGGGCCAGAAAGAGTAGATTGCCCCTGGAAGGTGCAGTGAGGGACTTTGACAGGGATATTGCTGTGAGGCTGACTGACTGGGGACACAGGCCCTGCCCAGTTTCATCACTTACAGCAAGGGAGATGTGTCTCCAAGTCGGTGGTTCTCGACTTCAGCCACGCACTTAAATCTCCTGGAGCTTCACCCAATACGGAGAGCTCAGCACAACCTCACATCCATTCAATCAGAATCGAGGGAGGCACCCAGGCATCCTGTGCCTTTAAAACTCCTCAGGTTATTTTGATCTTCACCCAAGGTTGAAAACAGCTGCTCTAAGTGGTTAATGGTTAGACTTAAATCCTAAAAATTAAGTAGGTAGATTTTCTACCAAATAGTCCGAGAATATAGAAACTCAGCTAATCAGTGGTGCCTTTATTTTTTACCCTAGCGTTTTTCCCATCTAGGCTCAATGTAAAATCTCTCTCCCCGCCTCTTACTACCTGTCTCTGTCTCTGTCTCTCTCACACACATACCTACACACACACAATCTTGATAATAAAAATGAAAGAGATTATTTTATTTATTTATTTATTTATTTATTTATTTGAGGGAGAGAGAGAGAGAATGCAAGCAGGGCTAGGAGCAGAAGGAGAGGGAGGGACGCCTGGGTGGCTCAGTTGGTTGGTCGACTGCCTTCGGCTCAGGTCATGATCCTGGAGACCTGGGATCGAGTCCCGCATCAGGCTCCCAGCTCCACGGGAGTCTGCTTCTTCCTCTGACCTTCTCCTCACTCATGCTCTCTCACTGCCTCTCTCTCAAATAAATAAATAAAATCTTTAAAAAAAAAAAAAAAAAAGGAGGAGAGGGAGAGAGAATCCTAGGCAGACTTTGCTGAGCACAGAGCCCCCTATGGGGCTCGATCTCACAACCCCAAGATCATAACCTGAGATGAAACCAAGAGTCGATGCTTAACCAATTGAGCCACCCAGTCACTCCTCAAAGGAATTATTTAAAAAGGAGGCGAGACATATTTGGCATATAAATCTCTCATCAAGCCTCTCCAAATCTTGAACACAGTAAGATCATTTCATATTGATCAACTATTAGAAAATATGTGAAAAAAAATGCGATAAGGAGCTACCTATACTTTTCCCAGTGGGAAACTGACCAGGTACCAGAAAACCCTTTAGAATAAAACAAAGGGAGACAAATTCCAACTTTATGACTTGCTAGCTCTCTGACTCATTCATTTAGCTGTTATGTCCAATAATTGTGAAAACTCCTTGTATTATTTTCTTTAATTATGCTTTAAGTCTTTGCTGTTTTATCTTCCCCGTGGTTACATTTGGTCTCATCACCTGGGCTCTTGTAAATTTCTTCAACTCCCAGGCTACTTAGCCCTACGGGTGCCCAGCAGAGTGCCTTGCACCTTGTCAGTGCTCCTTCAACATTCGCTGGCTAGATCCGCCCCTGAGCGTCAATCATTTGGCTCCAAGACGGTACACAGCTTCTCCTGGGGAGGGTCTGCACTGTCCCCAGCTGAACAGACAGACAGATCCACTGGAGAGCAAGCCCATCCAGGTGCCTCATTTGTGGTGCGAGAGTCAAGTCTCACTTGTGGATAAGTATCAGTGTCCAGTGGAATGACCCATTCCCCTCTGGGCTTCATATTATGGAAGTGGCAAAGGGCATCATCTCCATCACCTTCAGTCTGCCTTCTTCGTCTTCACAGGCATCATGATGGCTTTGCTCTGTGTTCTCGACTGCAGGTAGCTGAGCAGCTTATCAACCCATTTGGAGAAGACGATGATGATTTTGAAACCAACTGGTGCATTGACAGAAACTTGCAGGTTAGAGAAGCTTCTCTTTCCTGTACAAACATTAATAATGAATCCCTTGTGATGTTTCAAATCTGAACAGACTCGGAATTCGGGCCCCTGAGCTTCAGAGCTTTAGCCACAGATGAAAGAGGTTTGGCTTTTCAGTATGTTGTCTCACGTCCTTCTGGAACCTCACAGGTCCTGGGTCTCTGTTGCAGTAAAGATTAGTCCCTTTTAAGTAGAATTTCAAGCCAATTTTCTTTGTAAGTTTCTTTATTAGCTTTACACAGCCTCTTCCATCTTTCTGCAGAGCAATATTTTCATTCATTCTTTCATCTGTTTTGTGTTGCCATCCAAGTAGAGTGAGCAGGGACATAAAATGGCAGCCAGACATGATCTGGTGGGAGGTGAGTTCCCAGATTCATGTGATGTAGGACCCACTAGAATACTGGGCATGTGGGCCACACCGACCTGTGTCTCAAATCTAACTGAACTAAACCAAATGGGCCCCAGGACCCTGACCCCACAGCATTATTCCAGAGAGGTTTTTCAGGAAGAACCAGCATGAGAGAATTTCCCTTTCCAATAGGACAGTTGTCAGACCATTATCTCCCTCACAGTCTGAGGAAAGAATTTCAATTTGTCTGCTTGCTTCAGGCTTTTACTCAGCTCTTAAACAGGTTCAAATGTTTCACCATAGATCACTGTTAGTTCACAAACTGGCCGGAACGTGGAGGCCCAGCACAGAGGAAGGGAAGCCAGGCCACTCCAGACTGGTAGGTGGCAGGCTGACTAAACAAGGGGACTGACAGACCAGGCTTGGCTTGGGTAGCCACAAGACAGGTAGATCTTCATGTCCACCCGCCAGAATCTTCCAAGTTTATACAGAGCCCTTAACTGGGTTCAGCCCCACATTCAGTCAAGATGGTCTCAACAACAGGGTGCTCTCTCAAGGCTGTGTATGGCTCCACTACAGTAGGCAGAATGTACATTCCAGTGAACAGGGAAGGGGTGGGGGGTGATTGCCTGTGTTCAGCTTTCAGTTCAACAGAGGTTACATCCTCCCTGTGACCTCCTCCAACAATCACACTGTCAGTCTGTCAGGGAGGAAGCATAACAGGCCACTAGCTCTTTGGAAGAATTGGATTTATGGAAGATTAATAATTTATTCATGCCTCAGTGTGTCAAAGTCAAGAAGAGAGAACACTATATGGTCCCACGCTGTGGAGATTTGCTGAAATGCTTTTCCAAACAAACAAACAAAAAAATCAGGATGCATAAGAAATGATATCAAGTGTAACTATGTTTATGGAATCAACAGAATGGGATATTGAGAATCTTCAACTTCCTGTAATGTCTGGAACTATGAGTTTGCTGTCAGGATAGCCATTAGACAACATGGTAACTCTGAACAAAGAAGAAAAAGGTGTCTCTCCTGCCTCCAGGTAAAACGTTGCTGGCTCCATTCTGGGCTTGTGGCTTGATAAACCAAGTCTGGGCAGTTTTATAGCCCCACTTAACCCCCATTGCCAAGGTCAGGTGCTCTTGTGCAGTAAACAACATGCACAACTGTGCAGCAGCCTTGGTTACAGCAAATATAAACGACATACATTTGTATATTTACTCTTTCAGACTGTTCTATCCTCCTGCAAATCCCATCCACCCACTAGAACTTACTCTCTTTGATTATACAACTCATATCCGAATTACTCTAACAATAAAACAATGATTTTAGGTCTCTCTTTTAGCTGTGGATGAGATGCACATGAGCTTACCTAAGATGAAGAAGGACATTTACTGGGACGATTCTGCTGCTCGACCACCCTATACGCTGGCAGCTGCAGACTACTGCATACCCTCATTTCTGGGGTCAACTGTCGAAATGGGGTAAGTGTACTTTTTAAAAACATCAATATTTGGAAAATACAATATGGCACTGTTCTGATTTTTTATGTCCTAATCTTGAATTTACTTTCATGACAATTCTCAACTATTAATATCTTAGAAGAGTAGCCTTTTCAAATTTTCAGATATAATTAACATGCCCAAGGAAGTTTGAGAGTAAAGAGACTCTAGTTTCTGGTTTAAATGTGATGTGTGTGTAATTGGGGGTAATTTGCACTTCACCTTGTTTTTATACCACAGAAAAATTTCCAATAGTTATTAAACCATCTTTTTTTTCCCTTCCAATTTGAAAAGTAGTTTAATTATTCAATTATACAGTCATTTAATTATGACTATCATAATTAAATGTGTTTGTTTGTAACAAGTATTAACTGAGCATATACCGTGTGCAGGTACTACATTAGACTACATGGAGACAAGCAAATCTTAGGGAATGAGATAAGTTTTATCAAAAGTTTTCTCTAGGATTTTAATTCAACTATGTTGACAAGTCAGTCTCTGTTCTGCGGTTTTAACTTAACAATCTGTCCCTCTGTACTTAGCTTTAAATAAATGGGCTGAAGCCTGAAGTAAATCATGCACTGTTCTTGAATAATTTTATTAAATCTGATAATGTATATGATTTTGGAGAAATGTGTGAATGTGGAGGAAGTTTAAGTATATTTGCTGAAAGCAGATGCCACAGTTTCCAAGTAACTTAAAGAGAAGACTATGGACAAATTTAGAAAAATAAGAAGAACCCCTCTAAAAAATTGTTGAGAAGACAAAAACTTTTGTAGGATTTTTCTTATAACTTTGGGCAAAACTGTGTTTGCCATTCTTTGAGGCCAGTTCTCAGATTTGTGAGGCGAGTTCGTGTCCTGTCGTTGCCACCTGGGACCTTCTGTCTTCTCCCCTACCGTGTTCAGCCCTCCTCTTTCCCTACCATCAGAATATCTAGTTTCCACCCTATTCCTACAGCCCTATTCCTACAAGGCTTTACCCTGGGCCAAATGTCTCTTAATCCTAACAAATGATGGTTTGTGGCACCCTCCCCTAAAGGAGCCCCTGAGGCCGAAAGCCTTCTAAGATCCAAGGGAAAGATGACAAAGTAGAATTTCAGGAGTTGTGGCAAATAATGAGATGATTTAGGAGCCAGGAGAATTGCCTTGTTGTCCTCAAAGCACACCTTAGAGAAGGTTCCAGGCTAGACTTTCCTTTGCTTCTAGAAGGCCTGCTAAGGCCCAGACTCTCCTGTCCAGGACTTCCTCCAGCCTGGGGTGCTCAATTCTCCCCCAGCTGGCTGTTCAGGCTCCATGAAGAGTCATTCCCTGTGGTTTTCACTTCTCAGCATTTTGTCATTCATTCTGCAGGGACAGTTTCATGGACTTTGAAATCCTTCTCAATTTTTGAAAAATAATAGATGTCTTCCTGTGAGTTTGTTTTTGGACAACTCAGTAGGCTTTAACATTTCCCTCCATTCCCATCACTGATGAATACAAAGTGTTCGAAGATTTAACTTATAAAAGAAAAGAAACCAGCACGTTTGATAGGGTCAGAGAATCAGTCGCAGTGATGCTATATAGTCCTTGGGCTCCATTGCTGTGGTCCACTAAGTTGTTTGTGCAGGATGGTTAAAATGATATTTTTTTGGTCTCAAGATTTTTATCTTGATCTGCACATTCATCCCAATGGTCATAATTTTGCATTCTCATGTGAATGTCCATGTTCCTTAGAAAGCATTAAAATATATATTTCCCCTATTTCTAAATACAGAAACTCAGAATTATACAAGACCTCAAAGAAAATACCCCAAACAATTATTGAGAAGATTAAACAAGATTGTAAACATAAAAAGACTCTAGATATGACCACGGAGCATTGTCAGTATCAACCTGTGTAAATCTCTTATTTGTGGATGTCAAAGTGAGGCATAGAAAGATTAAACAAGTCTAAGCTATTATTTGTATTAAACTAGTTCTGGGAAATGTAGGACAGAAAATAAAACGCTTCAGAGAAAACTAGGAGATATGATATTTAAGAATGCAGCTAAGTTTTTAGCTGTCAGAGAGCATTCCTGCAATTAAGACAGGCCTATTTGCTAGCATGCTGGGAACAGGCACAGGCAAAGGCCAGAGTCTATTAGGAGAGGCATTTAACCGGACTCCTCTAGCACCAATTGGTCAAAGAAACAATTAGGTAAAAGCTCAATTGATCGTGATTCTCTGCATGAATGGGGACCACTCCAGGAGATCCTCACAACCCAGGAACAGTAACTACAAGAATGCAGGCTTTTGGAGAATTCACAGAAATGCCCTCTTTGATCCATCACTGCCGATTCCTTCCAGGACTATGCTCTTGTCTAAGGACCCTGCAACTTGTCTAAGTTGTTTCTGGTTGCCTGTGATGGAAAACCAACTCCAGCTAACTATAAGCAAAAAAGGGTTTTCTTGAGTCACATCTAGAGACTGGCCTCACTTTGAGCATGGCTGGATCCAGAGTCTCAGAGAATGTCACCAGCACTCACTATTGCCCTATCTCTCTGTTCCCGCTTTTCTCTCCACTGGCTCAGGTTTCAGGTAGGCTCACCCCTCCTGATGCAAAATGGCAAGAGGGCAGCCAGAAGCTTTAGGCCTATGACCTAACTTCTCAGCAAATCCTATAGAGAGAGTACATCTGTTCTCCATCTCTTCAAACTAAAGTACAGAATTTGTTGGCTGGGCTTGGCTAACACGCCCATTCTTGAACCAATCACTATCAATGGGGAGACATGATGTTTTCATTAGACAAGGCTGGTTCACATGTCCATCTTTGGACCAAGGGGTGTGGTCAGCCCCAACCAACCATATGGAGTGGATGTCTTCAGAAAATTAGGGTGGTATTACCAGGAAAGGGTGAATGGTTTGCTAGGCTAAGAAAAGCAATAGATGTCCTCTAAAATCATAAAAGATAATTCCCTAAGCTTTGCATTGTTCACTCATCGAATACAATGTCAATACCAATAGAGCCATCTGACTAAAGCGAAGGTAAAAGTAAGGATTATTGTAGCCCAGATGATTTTATTGATGATGATGACCCAGTGATCCCTTTGCATGACAATAAACACCAGGGGACAAAATAGTATGGTTGCAAACATTTCAGACAAGTGTTTGCGACATGATGTGCATATAAAGTCCTTCCTTGAATGAGTAAGTTTTTTATTTTCTTATTCTATTGAGGATATATGTTCCCAGCAGATTTAACTCAGAATTAAGTTCTCTTATCTTTTCACATCAATGTTTCACGCTTATGAGCACAATTCCCATGATCCTGAAATTCTAAAAATCAAGGCAATGCCCTTCCATAACTGAGCAAAAGTACTGTCCGGGGCAACCTGAGAAATTACTCTGCTTCATATTGTCCTTCATATTCAGCACGCTGCTCATTTCCACATAAAAAGGAAATTCCTTAGAGATGATTCCTCTCTCCTCTATATTCAGGAACATGTTCAAAATATTGCCCTATTTTCTACACGTTTACCAAATGTACATTAGTGAAATAAAATAAGTTGTCCCCCATTTTTTATCTCAAGTACAAACTTAAAATATGGTGTTTTTCCTTGTATCTCCGCATACACAACAAAGGCGTCCATTTATTCCAGGCAAAATACGCTTTCAGCGTCTGGTATATGGTTGGTTCTATGCCAAATGCCAGGCAGAGGCACAAACAAAAACCAAAGCAAAACAAATACCTCTGAAGCTCACAGACACAACTAGGAGACAGGTTATAATACAATGTGGTAAACATGGCAATCGAGAAATGCTCACCGAGCCTGGTGAATCAGACAAAGCTCCTTGGATCTGAGGAGTGTAAAGTGCATTTTAGGAACAAATTAGGAACTAGCACAGAGGACAGGAATACGGGGATCCAGCAGAGGGTAAATTCCAAGCCAAGATGAGTAAAAATAGCAAGGAATCTTAGTATATTTGAAGTAACAAGGTTTGTTTTTTTTTTAAATTTCAGCTTTACTGAAGTATAGTTGACATATAAAATTATAAGATATTTAAAGTATACATTGCAGGGCTGCTGTTTTAATTAATACATCTTGTCATTGTCCTTACTGTGGTGACATTATTAACCAAGATAAAAAGAACACCCACAAACGGTCATTAAGAAGAGTCGTCCATAAGACCCACGTAAAGAAAACACACCCCAAGCCCCCAAAATGCAAATGGGTCTTCTCTGAGCGCTACTAAACACTTACGTCTAAGAAACCAAACTTTACCAAAACAAAACCTAGAATGCTTAAACTTAAGCCAGCATTACTGAAAATAAATTTCTTTAAAAAAATAAAATAAAATAAAAATAAGAGCCAGGCCTAGCCTACCACAGCTAGCTGGAGGTAGAATGCTTTTCATATTATACCACCATGAGTCATTCCAAAATCCTTATTCTTTTTTAAGCATTGGGATTATCATTAGCACAAATTTATAAGTCTCTGAGGAAATGAAAGACCTGAAGTCTCATAACTCCCTTTAATCCTGTCTTAAAAATCAAAATCACCAAGAGTAAAGAAGCAACAATCCCTTCAAGGCCTTCGAAAAACCCAAATGAAACATCTATCCATAACAGCTGAAGGATTCCCAATCCTGGAGAAGAGGGACTTTAGCTGCTTATGAAATGGATCACACAAGTGTGTACACATGGGGCTGTGCTCGCTCGCAGTGTCCTGCTGATGTAGACACCTGCTCTCAGCCTGGGAACCTTGAACCTCTGGCTGCAGCGCCATTTAAAGAACACTGCTTTATTGGGCTTCCAGCCAGGATCCAAATATGTCACCACTTCCTCGCTTTTAGAGTGATCTCAAGGAATGGGTCTATGAAGTCATTTTGGGATGCACTTAGAAAAGAGGAGAAATATACACGTTTGTAAGTTTCTTCTCATTGGGAGCTGAGGGGTTTATTGAACATTTATTGACTTATTTACTTATCTTTACTCCAAAGGTTTTGAGAATATGTAGAGATAATATAATTACTTTTTTGCAATTATATATATATATTTAATGTGCACAAAACATTAGGATTGCACGGTACAGTCAGATGTATTCTTAGTGATAGTAGCTCTATCATACCAAAATATGTATTTAACAAGCAAATTATTAGATTGTGGTTAAATATACTTCTAGATGGGTGTTTTTGGCAATAATCCTCTCTTAGCTAACTATATTAAAATATTTTAGCTTTATAAAAATATACACAGGCTGATGTATACTATTGCATGCTTGATTATAAACTACCAAAAATATCTCAATTTCTAAATCACTAACTTCAACAAAAAGGTATTCTTAGAACATTGATTTTCACTTAATGTACCAGAAAGGATGGAGAGATGGAAGATCCCAAGGAGATGGCATTAAGTTGGTAATTTTAGAACTTTCTCAGCGATTCTTTCATATGCCAACATGGCTTCACCATTGGCACTCAGTTTTCACCTTCTAAAAGATATAAGAGGTATAAATGACTTAATTTCCTTTTCTAGCAAAACTCTTGTAGACTATGATGGTGTGGAAACGTGGGGGACCATAAGTGAACCCCCATTTTGGGCCACAATTTGTTTTTGTATCACTCAGTGGAGGCCAAGTGAGCATAACCAGAGTGGTAACACAAGAGAAAGGTAGAGGGACGGTTGCCAGCTCTGTGTGCATCTCCCTGGGCTCAGCAAACCTCCCATGATGTTCAACTGCTAGAACTGCTAGAAACTGTCCTCCAGCAAGGGAGTAGGGTGTAGTGCTGGGTGGATGCAGCCTTCTATCCGTTGGATTTTCCTCACAGTGGATTTTCCCCACACCTCCCAGCACAGAATGAGAGTTACCTTTCCCATCTCATAAATCCTGGGCTACCGCTTTGACAAGATTCTGCAGTGCAGAAGGTTATAAATAAAAACCTTCACCTCTAATGGGTTTGAAGTGTGCATTTTGCTTTGCCGTGAATAAATGCTCCTCCACATGTGCTCCTGTTGCTCTGATAGATTTTCAGGCAAATTATCAGCTCCCTCCAAGGCAGCTGCCTGACTTTGAGTAACACCAGCAATTTGAACACAATAAATCTGATGTGAGAAGTAGAACTCATCATATTAAATATCAGTTTCCTAAATTCTTCATTAAAATTCTGTTAAAATGACCTAAATTAATTGAATTTAAGTTGTCAAAATACCACTTAAAATGTGGCGCAACAAGAAAAAAAATGGCGACCATGTGAGGTGACGATGTTGGCTAACGTTTTTGTGGCAAACATTCCATAATACACATGTGTATCAAATCATCACATCATACACATTAAACTTCAGAATGTTCTATGTCAGTTATATATCAATAAATCTGGGGGCTGATTAAAAAAAAAAAAGCATGGCCCAGATTAAAAAAGGCAAGCATCATCTACTTCTACCCTTCAACCTTTTGAAGCTCTATATTTACCTATCATTCACGTGAGAAAGGGGTTGCTTTGTAAAAAGTTTGCTCCAAAAAAAAAAAAATGCATTAAACCTCTCAAGTCATCAGGGCTGTTTTGGTCTTGCCATATCAGACACACCCCAAGAATTCTGAAAGTCACCGCCATCTCCAGCAGTCCTGTCCCCTGCCTCTTATTATGGCAACAGGAGGTGACAAGTGTCCTTCGGCGCCCTGACCAGCTCAAGCAGCTTCTCAAGAGCCCTTAATTAAATCTCTGCTGCTCAGGCCCTCAGATATCTGTCACTGGCAAGGGAGACTTTGGGGCTGATGGTGTTGCTGGTGTTCAACAGATATCTTGAAAATGTGGATTGTTGGTCTTTTTTAAGCTGAGATTGAAATAAGAACACATCCAATCCTGGCGCCAGTATGACCCGTAGAAATAGTGCATGCTCTCCCTCCTTGGCTCGGCTAGCTCCAACTAGCCTGACTGGCTTAACAGAATCGTCTCTGTCCCCCATTTCCCCTTCTCCACCCGTTCAAGAAGAGCCCAGTACTTGGCACAACCTTCCTTAATATCATTTCTTCCGTATTGATGATTTACATTGTGCAGTCGGTGTTTACTGCAGGATTGGGCCACGTCTGCCAGTGGCACGAAAACCACCTCCTCAGCCCCATCTTCCTTCTCCAGAGGAACCTAGTTGCTCCTGTCCCCATGCTTCCTCTCCATTCTTTCAGTGCCCTCATCTAACCATGAAATGACTGTCAGCGTCCTCCCTTCTAAGATGTTCGTTGTCAGCTGGCAGCTCCAAGGTGTAGCGACACTTATACTCTGGGAGGAGAAAAGGGAGTAACCTTCGGGCAGACGCTATCCTCTCCCCCAACCAGGTGCGAGAAGTCAGCGATGACTTGGAAGTCGCCTCTGACAGTCTGCCGGTCACTGACAGAGCCCTTTTCACGTCGTCTACTCGTCAAAGCTTTTCCACATCTATTGCTCCTTTTGAACCCCCAACAGCCTGTGAGGCACGTAGACAAAGTACTGTTGTCCTAGTTTATCCAGTAAGATGTTGAGTCACAGAAAGGTTAAGTGGCTCTCCTCAGGTCACACAGCTGGTTAGAGTCAGCCCAGGCAGCAGAAATCCTGGCTCTGTAAGTTCCTGAAATAAATCATTTTCCTCACCACAGAGGCAATTCTCAAATTCCATCTTCTGGACACTAATGGCTGCATGGCACTTTCCACGAATGTCCTCTGAGCTCTAATTACCTGCCTATCTAACTCCAAGCAAATTCCAGAACTTAAGACCTTTTTCAGCTGACCTTCTCTAATGTAAAGCAATATAATGTTTCTGCTATCATTGTTTTGAGGCATTTTAAGTGGTGTTATATTTGGGCCTCAGGATTGTACTAACCTTTATACTAAAGGGACACTTTAAAAACCAAATAAGGAGGAGAAGAAAGTCTAAAAGGACCTAAAAGGTACATCCAAGCCTTCCCAACTGAGCAATGAAAAACCTTTAATGTTTTCCATTCCGTGTACTCTAAGCTTTAAACCATTTTGTTCTCAGACCACGGTTTCTGCCATCATATTGGGAACCATGACTGTGGGAGAAAGGAGACGGGGATTGTGAGACGTTCGCACGCGGAAACATTTGGACGAAAGGTCGTTAGGTTCACCGTGCTAGGGAGTCTCACTGCTGCTCTTAAGTTCTGGACTGAACATAAACACCAGGAAGGCCTCCTTCACCACATCAGTTACCTAGATCCTGGCTGCCAAGTGTTCCTCCAAGGACCGCCTATCGGGTCCTTCAGACTAACAGCATGGAAAGTTCCTGTGTCATGTTTCTCATCCAAAGCATTTCTGGATGACCACACTCATCAGTGTTGCTTTCCATGTAGTTTTCCAGCTTGCACACTACGACCAAACAGCACCTGGCTAGTCATGCCCTCCATCCACAAAGACAGTCCAGAACTACCCACCTCTGTGGTCAAGTCCAAGTCCCTCAACCTAGTATGTGAGACTCCATACCACAGTCCAAGGCTGCCTCCTCAGCTGTCTGCCTGACACTCTTCTTCTTTTTTTGTTTTTAAAGATTTTATTTATTTATTTGACAGATAGAGATCACAAGTAGGCAGAGAGGCAGGCAGAGAGAGAGAGGAGGAAGCAGGCTCCCTGCTGAGCAGAGAGCCTGATGCGGGGCTCTATCCCAGGGCCCTGAGATCATGACCTGAGCCGAAGGCAGAGACTTTAACCCACTGAGCCACCCAGGCGCCCCTGCCTGACACTCTTCTGCAATTGACACAATTCAGGGGTCTCCCATTCCTCACAAACACCCTAGAGTTTCTCCTGTCTCATTTGCTCAAGTCTTTTCTTCCACTTGGAATGCTCAGTCCCTTCTCTGCACATTCGATTCCTGCTCGATGTCAAAGCCAGCTTGAAAGCTTACTTGACCTTCAAATGTAGCTATTTATATACAAGCTTCTCCCGCCTTTTAAGTGATGTGATATAGTACTTGTGCACCCAATTTATTCATAGCCAATGCTCACATAGATTGAGTCAGGTAAGCAGATAAATCTCATGCGTCCACACCACAGTTTCCTGAGGCAAGAAGGTGCAGCGGGATCTCATGGGCAGCCCTGCCAGGTGTCAGTTGGTGAATCAGTACTGATAGAGCAAGAGCATTGCCCTTTTGCAGTTTGCGCCTTGCAGCCGCTCTGCTTTTCTCTAACTGGTGACACAGGGCCTTAATCCTCTTGCCCCCATTGAATATACATGTCCCTCACATCAGTGCATCGTTAGAAAATTGTGTCCTTTTAGGGTTTACAAAGTTTTGAAGTACTGATGGTACAACCGGGCTTCTTGGAAGATACTATCATTTTTACAGGGTTGTGTGGTTCAGGAGGAGTCAAGGAAGACAAATCCCCAATAAAAAGTAAAGACCCCAAATGGAGGACAGAGGCTCACCCTACTGAGGGAGCTCGCCAGCTCCACCTCAGATTCCCAGCGTGGCCATTTTAGTGAAGGACCGCGCTGTCGCTCCTTGGGTGCCCTCCGTAACCAAGTGCCCTCCTGAAGTGTGACTGCAGATCTGACCTCAGGAAATCCAAAGTGGGGGGGTGGCCGGGCAGCTAAGGCATGAGTCTGCGTTTCTGGAGTCCGTGTGTAAGAGAATCGGAGCCAGGCACAGCCCTGGGGGTGGGGGGTGGAGGCAGAGGCTATCCAGTAGTCCAGCTGGGGCTTTAGAAGAACAGCACGAGGTTGTAATCGGATGCCATCCAGGGACATTCAGCTGGTTAATCATCTCACTCAGCCATCTTTTATTCATAAACACGGCCGACGTTCTCTTAGCTGCTCACTGTGCCCTTTCAGGTTACACCGTATTGTGCTGTTCCAACTTTACCCTCTGGGTCACAGAAAGTGCATCTGGCCTTGTGTAGGCATCTCGTCCCCACCGACGGTCACATGGATGGCCTCACGAATCCTGGACTGCGCCGACAGAGCGTGGGTGCTCCCAGAGCCAGTGTGAGCATGTGTGGTTTCAGGCCGAGGTTTAACTTTGAACCTCAGTAAGACCGTATGTGCACCATGTACTGGGAGGCCGGACTTGGCCTTACTACCCCATAGTTCTCACTCTCATCCCAATTACCCATTTTATTTCAGCCTTGAAGGAGAAGATTCAAAAGGATAGGGTTATTTGTTTTATGTTCCAAATGTTGAAAATGCAACATTACCAAATCAATCAAACTTCAGCCGCGCAGAGCCGGGCCACGTGGCCAGGCCACACACCACACACCACCCCTCCTCTGTGGCTGTGCTCTTGCCACAGTGTTCACATTTCTCCTTCCTTAACCCTAGGTGAGCAGACCAGGGATGGTAACAAATTACATGTGGGCAAGGACTGTTTTACTCATTAATCTGTATCGCCCCGGCCACCCCCAGGCCTACGTTATCACCTGACACCCAGGAATCAGACTCTATATAAAAGGGATTAAGAACAAAGGCTTTGGAGTCAGGTTTGAGTTCTGCCCCCACAGGCTACATAGCCCTCAGGAATCTCTCTGGGCCTCAGTTACTTCATCTGTTACGTGAGAATCATAATAGTACCAGCTCACACAATGAATGTGGTAATTAAGTGAATTAATGAAAGGAGGTACTTAAATAAATGTAAATGTCAGCTGTGTTTTGCAGGATGGTTTTTTTTTTTTTTTAGAAAGAGAGAGAGTGAGAGAGAGGGAGAAGCAGACTCCCTGCAGAATAGGGAGCCCGACGTGGACTTGATCCCACGACCCTGGGATCATGACCTGAGTCTAAGGCAGACGCTTAACCTACTGAGCCACCCAGGTGCCCTGTTTTGCAGGATCTTGCATTTAGCTATGATCCATTGTTTTGTGGGGGCTTCACAGATCGTTAGTTCATGGCCTTAGTTCACCTGTAATAAAGCTGAAGGAACGCACATTGTATCCTTTTTTTGATTAATGTTCAAATCTCTAAATTGGTGATTTTCAAAAGTATGGTCTGGGAGCTGCTGGGAATCCCTAAAAACTAGGATTCCCCCCCACAAGACCCAAGTCCTTAAGGTCAAAACTATTTTTCTAACAACACTAAAATGTTATTTACCTTTTTCACTCTCATTCTTTCCTGAGTGTGCAGTGGAATTTTCCAGAGGCTCCATGCTACGTGATGATGTCATCACTTAACATTTAATGGAATGTGTGCTTGCACATTCTTGTATGTGCGGGTTTTCTTTTTTTATATTCCTCAGTTATTTCTGATGCAGTAAATAGTAACAGCTATAACCCACATAAACAAATCTCTTTGGGGTATTCAATAGTGCTTAAGAGTTTAAAAAGGTCCTGGGACCAAAAGTTCCGAGAATCTCTGCTAGATCCTCTCAGGTTAAAATCCCCTCCATTTCCAGACCTGGAATGCAAACATTCCAGACTCTGTCCTTAATTCTGAGACACTTCCCCAGGGGGTTGGGGTCCCGAGGCCGAGTTGCCTGCATTGTGTCATTGTGTGTTTCAGACTGTCCGGATCCGACTTCCCTGGCGAGGACTGGATGTGGAGTTCCGAGAAGCAAGGCCGCCGCCGTTCCGTGATTAGGAGAGTCAAGAGATTCCTGAGCGCCCACGAACACCCCTCCAGCCCCCAGAGGAGAAGCTACGGCCGGCAAGCCAGTGACAGTTCCATGTTCTTTCCCCCAAGCGGTGATATCAGCCCAGCCAGGGATCTGTTGGATGTGCCCTCCAGAAGCCACCACCGTGCCCCAGGCACCCCAAACCAGATCTGCTCCCCAGAGGGGAGCATCAAGATGTACTCCAGCCTGGGGGAGCTGTCCACCATCAGGGAGACCAGCCGGACAAGCACTTTGCAGAGCCTGAGTCCACAGTCCAGTGTGAGGGTCTCCCCCACCAAAATGCCGCAGGTGCCCGAGGTACTGATCACAGTGGCCGAGGCATCAGTGCCTGTGTCCGACGGCTCCATGGCCTCCATCCAGAGTGCAGAGTTTACTGGGGTGGAGCCAAGCGGGACTGGACAGCAGGAGGTCCCCGTGGGATTGATTCTGTGCCCCTCAGAGAAAGGGACACCTCCTAAGGACCCCAGTCCCCAGACTAGTTCTGCCAAAGACGAAAGAAATGTCCCCACATTTGTCTCTGGGGAAGACCCTAATGATGACAAGTTCCTGAAAAGGTGGAGCCTCCCTGGGTTCCTGGAGTCCAGCCACATCTCCCCAGTGGGCCTCCACCCAGATCCCATGAGCCCTGAGCCCATTCTCTTGCTTGACACAGAAACATCTTCAGAGACCAATGGAATCAACATCGTGGCTGGCTCTCGAGCCTCTCCTGATATGCTATATTTAATGGAAAACCTGGACACCAAGGAAACAGATATCATAGATTTTAACAATGAGCCAGCTGAGGAACCACCCAAAGGAAGACCAGAACCTCTAGGACCTGGTTCTAGCTGAGTTTCTTACTTTCAGCATTAGTTCCAGAACATACCTAAGGACTGGTCAACTTTTTAAAAAGCCATCATGCTATATAAGCTACTTAAAACTAAAGGGCATTATGATCCTAGTTTCTGAGAACTGAGAAAATCAAATACATTCACATCATCTGTTACAAGGTGACTTTCACAGAAGTCACACAGACCACAGCGACCTATCTTAACCAAACAAGGAATCTTAATATATCTATGGCTTATAATTCAGAGACTCTGTTACCTTTGGAAAGGATCTTGTAGCCGATAGTCCTCCCGTTTTGCCCCCAGAGAGACAAAGGTTGCTCTCCTCCCCACATTTTCTCTTTTCTTCAACTCCTCAGTCATAAAGAGAGGGATATGGGTCACACGATGCTGCAAATCTCCTTCCTAATACTGACTCTCTGAGACTTTCTAACCATCTCACTCCCACTTTCTAGAACTACAATCACTTCTTGATTCTTAAGCTTCACAGCATTACAATCTCCAACTCCTTTCAATTTCTTTTTCTCTGTTTTCTTTTTATTCTCTCATCCTTTTGTCTTTCCCTTCTACTCCGTCCCACCTTTCAGGTTGTACTATTTTCTGTTGCCAACTCTGCTCCTTACTTTTTGCCATGGCTTGCAGACGATGAGGCCTTGGCAGCACTTCCCACAGGGCAATCAAAGATGTCCACAAGTCCAACCTGATGCACTCGAGCCTCCCAGTGGAAGCGGCACAGGGGCTGATGGCATCCATTGCCATTCTTTCTGTACCCACCCCCTGGTCTTGAACACTGGAGAAATCGGAAGCTAAGAGGACAAGGAATCTCATAAGCAAATGCTTATGGAACCAAAGAATAACAATGCTTGAGTGTGTTTAACACGAACTCTTAAGCTAAAATCCCAGTCATGTCACAACATGGGACAAGTTACCGTGTGTGCCAGGTTGTTTGGCATGAGGTAAGATATTGGAGCTGGGAGGTTAAGGGGGTCCAGGACGGCACGATGGGGACAGGACATTGACCAGTTCCCTCCAAGGAGTTGTTGAGGGGGGTAGTTGGTTGGGGCCTCTGACTTCATGTGGAGAAGGCCATGTCTTAGGAGTGCTGCTCTCACTATCTCTGTCATATGACTACATATGACTTAATAAATAAAGTAACCCTAATTGCTACCACTTATCGAGTACACATGGGTCCAGGCAGCAGCCTGGAAAGTTCACAGAGAATCTCACTAAACCCCACAGGAATCCTATGGGTAAGTATAGTATTCTCTCCATTTTAAAGATGAAGAAAACAGAGTCTTTGGAAAAGCAAAATAGTTTGACTTATATCACACAGCCAGAAAGGGGTAGAACTCAGATTCAAACCCAGGTTTACCTGACTCAAGAGCCCACCCTCTCAACCTGGGCGCTCCCTCACTGTGTCAAGCCATGTGTGAGGCCCTGAATCAGCCAGCTGTGTGCCCACAGTTCTGGAGGATGCCCCAAGGAAGCCATGCCTGAACTTCTCCAGACTTGGCAGGCAGCAGGTCCTGGGTCCTCCCTGCTTGAGTCTACCTGGTCTTTTTTTTTTTTTTTAGACTTTCTTTCTTTCTTTATTTGAGAGAGAAAGAGTGGGGGATGGGCAGAGGGAGAGGGAGAGAATCGCTAGCAGACTTCAAACTCAGCGTGGAGCCCAATGTGGGGCTCGATCCCATGACCCCGAGACCATGACCTGAGCCACTCGTGAGGCTCACGAGACACTGAACTGACTGAGCCACCGGGTGCCGCTACCCGGTCTTTTATGCATGCATACAGGAAGGCATTGCTTCCACTTTGAGCCCAGCCATCATCCGCTTCATTTTTCTGACAGAACAAAGTGGTCAGAACCCTTCTCCCCAACTACTCCCAACATGCAATGTTATAATTAGCACATTTTTACAAGACACTGCATCCAACTGGGCCACCCAAGCTGCATGACAGCAGTGACATTTACTTTAACTGGGTTTTCTCCAAAGACTGAAAGGAAATAATATTGGGAGAAATACTATACATTGATGGTTCTCTATGTGGGTCAAGAGTGTTAGCACCTGGGAAGGGGCTGATATCCCCAAAGCGTTAATAAGGGCTATGCAATCAAGCCCCGATAAAAACGCAGCTGAGAGCCAGGAACCCTAACCCTCCACCAGCCTCTAATTGCTATTTTTTTTTGGCTATTTCAACTTAAGTTGAAATTCTCTTCTCTTTGGCTTTATCTATTGCTCAAATTCAAACAAGTTTCTACCTAGCTGCTTTCAAAATATAAGCAATTTTTGTTCATAAATCCAAGGTGATAAATGACACACAAACAGAATGTATGACTCCAGGTATCCACTCTCCCGGACTAGGGAAGTGTTCATTCATCTCTGCTTCCATCCATCCCTTATGCACCTTTGTCCAGAGAACTATTTAATTTCCTCAGTACTTCATCAGACTCTGAGGGGGCCTCCCGTTTCCTCCTTGCACTAAAGGTGAATAATGACTCATTCAATGAGCCCATGTGGTTGAATTCAGCTATAAATTCAAGCTAGCAATTGCCCAGATCAGATGAAGAAATCTCTATTCATTCTAAAATGGGTTTTTACCCAACATAGACCAAAGCTGGGAGAAAAAAAAATTTTTTTCTTCTCTGGTGCCTGATTTCATTGCCTGCGTAGCCCATTTTCTCCTGAGCTCTGGAAACTTCTACCCCCTGCATAAATGGTCACCTGGCCTGCTGGCTTAGTCTTTTTGGCTTGTCCAACCTCTAGAATAGGCTCTCCCATGCATCAGATGCAATCCTCAAAGCCAGAGAGTGCAATGAGGCCAAGCCCCCTTTGCCTCCTTCTCTCTCAGCCCACAGGAGCTAGCTGTGTCCTGCCCGCAAGTCAGGGAAGGTAAAGGCCTGTGGAACTTCTTCTCTGTCATCCAAGAATTCAGGGATGACTGGCCCCCCACAAAACTAAGAAGGCTGTTCTCTCCCCTCTTTAACTGTCCCATGAACAGCTGGGTTCAGCTAAGCCATGGGAAACACAGTTTAAATGGAATGGAGAAATGTAAAACTGTCCATTTGTTTAAAGACTCATACATCCTCTTTTTTTTTTTAAGATTTTTTATTTATTTACTTGTCAGAGAGAGAGAGAGAGAGAGAGCACCAGCGAGCACAAGCAAGGTGAGCAGCAGGCCCTCCGCTCAGAGGAGAGCCCAATGCGGGACTCGATTCCAGGACCCTGGGATCATAACCTGAGCCAAAGGCAGACGCTTCACTGACTGAGCCACCCAGGCATCCCCTCACATGTTCTCATTTTCAGTGCCTTCTCTCTCTAGCTTCTTCTCCAGAGAAATTGACTCAGTCCTCAATCATTTTTCTAAAATCTTCTCACTGTAACATTTGCTCTCTGAGAATCCGCTGAGCCCAGGTAGCCATGTGGTGTAATGGAATAAGGAGTACAAACTGGCCTGTGACTTCTGCTCCTGTAGATTATGAACTTGAACAAGCCCCTGTCCTTTTGCCTCTCGCAGTCTCATCTGTGAAATGGGCTCTTTTCAGCACCATCTCACTAGCCCTTGTGAGGGGCTGAGGGGGCTTATGAGAAAAGGCTGGGAGTCCCAGGCAGCAATGTCTTGTTGATGGGCTGGGCTGATCTTGATGACCCCATGATTCTGCAGGAAAAAGGACTTGCCCCTTTCCACTTTGGCCATTTGCTTGTCGAGGTCCCTTTATTCTCAAGGATTCTAATCTCTTTCATTCAAGAAAGCTTGTCATTTCTCTTTTGGCTTCATTTTTTTTTTCTTTCATACCCTTCCCAGCATCTCCCACGTCTTCCTTCTCTCTAGTGTTTCGTCATTCCTTCACTTCTCACCAGACTTACCACCATGGTGATGAGTGCCTCCCCCACCTAGTCTCTGCACCAATCTCCTCAGCCAGAATGGGGAACTTGGAACAGTTAATTGCTCCTGTTCTTTCCACTATAATTCCAGAGGATTTAGCACCCCTAGTTTGAAATCAGAGGACCACCTTAGGGCAGCTAATCTCCCTAAACCTGGTTCTTTTTGGAATTAATTCTGGGTATTTTGGAATAAGCACCACAACTGTAAAAACTCCGAAGCAAGAGCCAAATTCGAATTTGATTCCACCTGCCCTTCCCTCATCAAATCATCATGTATGTGACCCACAACAAACATTTTCTGAAGTGCTGGAGAGGGGTGGGTATTAACAGTCATAACCAAGGATTTTCCTCATTTCATCTTATCGTACGATCTCAGGGAGATCCTCAAGCCTTTCACATGCATTCTGTTTTTCTTAGTTCTACCAACCCTAATTTGGGGGACAGTTGTTCCCATCAAAAAGGCCGCTGAGTCAAAAGAACTAATTCGAGAATGCTCGCCTTGTCCTTCTATTGCAAATCCTAGAGAATCCAGAAGGATCCCAAACCACTGGCACAGCTGGAGAGAGGTGACCCCAACAGACATTTACCTCTTCCCAGCCTCCCTTCACACCTCTGCCGGGCGCGCACCTGTGACCAACGCAAACAGGAAACAAAGGCACTGACCCAGGAAAGCAGCGGCCCAAGAACCACAGCTGCCCTCATGACTCAGTTAACTCGGACCAAGGATTTCCGTTTTTGTGCTGTGGTTGTTTTGTTTCTGAATTAATTCAGAAAATAGGCCCCCAACCTTTTTGCCACAGGTAGATGTGGCTGGATGGTTACCTGCACCCGTCTTCGCGGAGCTTCTGGTTTTAAACTTCTACCGAACAGAGTCAGCAAGCTCGTGGTTCTCCACTGGAGGTGATTTTGTCCCCCAGCCCCGGAGGTATTTGGCAATCTCTGGAGATGTTTGGGGTTGTCACACCGGGGAGCACCACTGGCCAGGGATGTTGCTAAACTAGACAGACGTCCTACACTGGATAGGACAGACAACCACAACAGCTAGCCGGCCACAAATACCGCGGTCAGGACTGACTGGGGCCAACAGGACTGACTGGGGCCAACAGGAAGGTTAAAATGAGACAACCATTGGGGAGACTAATGAAGAGAGATGAAGAAGAGAGAGGACTAGGGGACAGCAGATGAATTCAGCCACTGGCTGAACTCCAGAGGTGAGCGCCAGCGGCAAGCTGGGCACAACTTCTCCCTGACGATAAAGGAGCCGATAGGTCAAAATCCATAAAAAGTGGGTACGAACCCCGAGTTTCGTCCTGAGAGAATTCCCTGGATGGCTCTTAACCAGGAAGAGTGACCAAATGCCATTGCTAGCCTGGCGGTGTGGCTCACAGAATGGGTGGTGACAATATATTCTATCAAATATTACGTAAGAACGTGCGCCAATGCACTGCTAGATAATGGAGAGTTTCAGCCTTTATCTATGTCTCCCTGAGGATCAGACAAATAAACCATATCTTCTAGAGAAATAATTTGGCATTTTACTTTGTATAGAAGGGATATTTTTTAGTAGAGAATTGTTACAATGAGTAGGATATCTACCTCCTCCCCACAGGCCAAGCGACCTCACAGATTTCCCAGCGCTCCCAGGAGAATAACATCAGAGACTTAGTGATGTCCTGGATGATGTCACCAGCCTTTTATTATGACTTTTATTCACAGTCACTCATGCGACATGAGGCAACTGCTGTGTCGACCGCGAAGCTGGGCGGGTGGAAGTGGGTGGGAGTTAGGACCCTCCAACTCCCGCATCATCTGTCCTTCTCTTCCTGTTTGTATGTTTGTTTCATCCCCAATCCTGTTCACCTCTGAACTATTTTAATTTGTTTAATGTGAAGCCCTTTGTTTGTAAATGTTCTTACACAACCTCTATCTGGGTGCAAGTTTTAACTAAGGTTAATGTTTTTATATTATAGGTCTCGTCTGTTTCTTCATGTGTTTGTTTACTCCATACAATGTTTTTAAGGTCCCCCCCCACCAAGCTCCCTGTGTACCTCCCATCTGTTGCTTCTAACTCCGGCATCTTCTGAGATGTCTTCTATCTCACTCATCTATTCCCCTGTTGCCTCCCTCCCTTCCACGGTAAGCTCCTCCTCCAAAGGCTTGCTTTATGGCCCCCATGGAGTGCATACCCGGGAGCAGAGTCGCTGAGTCACAGAGTCTGGATATACTAACCTGAGTCCCTCCTGCCAGACACGCTCCAGAACCACAGCGCTGGCTGGCCCTCCACCACCCATGGTTTCTCCCCACCATCCCCTCCCTGCCCCATGCTCAGCACTACCTAGGTTTTGCATTTTTCCAGTCTAACAAGTGTAAAGTGACACCTAATCCTTGTTTAATTGACATTTACCTGCTAATTAAGTATTACTGGTCACTGTATAACATTTACCTGATTTACTAATGACGTTAAGCATCCCTTTATATACTTCTTAATTCTTTTGGGACTTCTTTTCTGAATTTCCTTTTCAAATTCTTTGCCCTTTTATTTAAGGCGTTTCTATGTTTTTCTTGTTGACTTTCAGGAGTTCCTTCTATATTCTAGAACAATAGTAGACAGACCCTCGTTGATTTTAGACATTGCAACAATCTTTTTAATCCTTTGAGTGTCTATTAAAAGTGTCTGCCTTGGTGTTATTTGTTGACTAGAAATCCTTAATTTTAACATAATCAAGTTCATCAAGGCTTTTTTTTTAATGTTTTTGCATTTTTGGATAAGAAATCCTTCTGCCCCCCCCTATGTCAGGATGCTCTCCCACTCTCCTAGATTTTCCTATGAATCTTTACAGTGGTGTGTAGGTGTCCAGTTTTATTTTCCTCCATAGATTGAGGCAGGTCCCCCCATCGACTCCTGCTAAGCGAACAGTCTATAAATTCCATGTATTTCCTGAAAGGCAGATACACTGGTCTGAAGGAAAGTGGCATCTGAGAGAGAAGATGGGGGATGAACGGGAGAAGAGAAAGCTGAGTTCAACTCCATCAAACTCCAATTCCTCCCCACTAAATACAAACCGTTTCCAAAATGCACCCCCTTCTGTTGTCTTTTGACTAGTGATTTGCCCATTAGAACGCCTGAAGCATGGAAACTGCTGGTATACTCGACTGCACAGAAACCCACTAGAACTAAGCCATGTCTCCCATCAGGCCGAGACCGAACTGAGAGAGCCAAGCCCGCCACGCGGGGAGCTTCCGCCCTGTTGCAAGGATAGCTCAGGCTCCCGCTGCTCAAAGGAAGGCGGGATGGAATCGCAGGGGCGGGGTCCGCAATCCAGCCGCGGTCCGGGCCCCCCCCCCAGCCCCCAGACCCGCCGACGGGGAGATGGAAGAGCGGGGACCCGCGGGGCTTTCCACCGTCGTCTTCACCCTCCTGGAACAGGCTTTCCTCCAAGATGGGTGGATCCGGGGTGTTCACGGCCACCCTCAGCCCCGTTCTGAGGCCCGCGCGTAAAGCCACAGCCCCAGAATTCCTCAGACACTCTGTCCCCTCAACAGAAGCCGCTGAAACCCTGCCGCTGACTTTGAGCATCGGGGCACGTGGGCTTCCCGGGGAAACAGGCGGAGAAAGTGGTCGCTCCGTAAGAGGCTCTCCGTGGTCACGTCCACTCTACCGGTGTTCTCAGTAGTGCTGAACCGGGCGCCTCGCCGCTGCATACACTAGCTTTGAGGCGGTCATTACCCAAGGATGGGGCGGGGGCATCCCGGGAGCCCAGCGAAGGGAAAGTGCAAGGGCAGAAGCGCTTAAAACAGTTCCACGGTCTGAGCCTGAGCTGGATATATGACCTCGGTCCGCAGCGGAAACTGGTGGCCGGTGGCCTGAATCCGAGGTCCTCACAGCTCTTGCTTGTCCAGGATTGTTTGGCGGGTCACAGTCTCCGCCACCACCTACCGCCCTAGCCTGGGCCTGCTTTGCTTGGTGTGGCCCTTGGGGGTGACCTGAGTTGGCTGCTCTTTTACCAAAACATCCACAGCTCCACGGAGACCTCAACCACTGTGAGTTCCTAAACCGTGCCAAGAGGGAAAGGGTAAGAAGATGGAAAGCCAGTGGTGGCAGCTCCTTGGCCTATGTATTACTATAAACTCCAGCAGCCCCTACCTGCTACCCACACATGATAAACCTGTACTCTGTCCTCCTCCTGACCTGCTTCTCTGGGAGAGATGGACAGCTTGGTGTTCTCCCTGGCTCCCTGACAGGGCAAATCATTCTGGGCACAGGGACTCTGGTGCTAGCTGGCCATGCCTGACCAGGCCCCGTTGGCAGCAGGCCCTGCGCGGATGTCAGATCCAGACAACCCAGGAACAGCATGTCATTTGTGTGTCGTTCCCACTGGAGAAACTCTAGCTGCTGTTCATAGTAGCTGGCGGGCTGGCTGTCTCTTGCCATGGGCGGGGGCGGCCTGGAGCCCTCCTGCTATTTCCAGCCATTGACCTCAGTCTGAGGTCAGCTACCGAGCCAGTGGCATGGAACACGGGATAACAGGGGCAGCTCCGCAGAGAGGGCGGATAAAAGGATATGTAATTTCTAAAGACTTTTATGTATTCATCTGACAAAGAGACCTGGCACACAAGCAGGCAGAGCGGCAGGCAGAGGGCAAGGGAGAAGCAGGCTCCCCACTGGGCAGACAGCCTGGCCTGGAGCTCAATCCCAGGACCCTGGGATCATGACCTGAGCCAAAGGGAGATGCTCAACTGACTGAGCCACCCAGGTGCACCAAGGATATCTAATTTTTTTTTTTAACTTTTAAAAGCTAAGTTCACTGCTATAAGGAAAAAGGCAGGTCTCCCTATTAGTAGAAGAATAAACAACGAAGCCCTAGTTGGTAAGCCCTGGTGGTGTGGGGAAGAAACCTCTAACAGCCATAAGGACCCTTCCTCAGAGCATACTACAAGGGACACTCGGAGAGCCCGTGGGAGGCCCTGCGGAGATGGAGAACAACGAGAAAGAAGCACAGCATCAGATTGGAAAGGAGCCTCTCCCTCTGCCCTGTCATATTTAGGGTTGGGGGTCTGGCCTCCCCAGCCATCAGGGGAGTTCTCTGCAGCTGCCTGACCTCTGTTACTTGAGGCCACCCCTGTGCATGGCTTTCGCAAACCCCACTCTGCTGTTAGCCCACCAAGCAGGCAATGCCATTCTGTTGCAAATGACACTGCGAAGATCCAGCGCTGCCCACAGTCCATGGCTACAGGGAGACCTGCAATCCGCTGGCATCCAAGCACATCCCTCAGGGCCTCCAGGACCCCCAGTGAGCAGATGGGGGTCATGTGGACACCCCAGCCCCCCCAACCC